>UCOH01012099.1:151241-164969 GCA_900474275.1 Synergus japonicus
AAATGGATACTTGGAAGAGATAGAAAAGTTCTATATCTAAGTTTCTATCTCTTTACTTTCAGCAGGGTAAAATTGTTATTAATTGCAAGGGTTATATTTTCCAAATAAGTTTATTTCAAATCTCTATACTCCTATTGAAGTTACATCTTCATCACAGTTGCGTTTATCTATCAATTTATCTCTAAAATAAATTAATATCAGCTAACGTAAGTAAAAATTAAATATATTTGTAGCATAAAGTAGTATAAGGATACCGTACGCCATGTATTAGACATGGCCCCAAATTTTCATTGCTTTTATAGAAACTGTGCACTGCGGTGGAATGTTGCACTAAGGTTGCACTTTCTATAAATATTAACTGATTATAAATCCTAGACTGAGAGAAGTTTCGTGTAACTGCTGCACAAAACGTCAAGTCGCTGTCATACCTCAATTTAATATAGCCGCTCTCTTGTTTTGAGATGACAATTGCAAAAGCCGGGCAACTGCAGCACCAAAACAAAAATTTGATTAGGCTTGGTGCTGCAGTTGCCCGGCTCTGGAGCAGCTGCCGTCTCAAAACAGGAGAGCAGCTATATTAAATTGAGGTATGACAGCGACTTGACGTTTTGTGCAGCAGTTACACGAAACTTCTCTCAGTGTAAGAGAGAAGGATAAAGCAAAGAGTTCACTTCATTTAACAGTCATTTATTTCAAATATGGTGCCTTGTGCGCACCATGAGTACGCACGTCTTAGCCCCACTACCTCTCAAACCAAAGTGGTCGAAACAGTATGGCGTCGCTACGCAGAACGGAGAGAGGGGATGACTTGCAGATTGTCAGTCATAGTCTAACAGTACATATTTGATATAGAAGGGAGACTTAAAATTGGCTCTATATCTATAATCCCTATACTTTAGCTACGAGAGCGCCACAGATGGAAAATGGAGGAATTACTTTTGACTATAGTAGCAGACGACAGATAGCAGGCGATAATTTTGTCGTCTGTTATTTGTCATCTGCTACTATAGTCAAAAGTAATTCCTCATTTTCCGTCTGTTGCGCTCTCATAGCTAAAGCAATGAAAATCCGAGGAAAAGGGACCGTAATTGTGGGCCGCTTTTCAGCAGCTAAAATTAAATGTGTTGGGTCTCCTTATACTACTTCATGATTTGTAAAATCAGATATGTCTGACTAAACATGAACTTATACTACTGCGAAGCGTTAAATCCGTAAAGTCACATGGCTTTCCCTTTTTATACTTAGGAGATTAGACGTAATTAGGCTTACTGCTCACTTCATGCGTAATCAGTGGTTACGCTGACGTCAGAAATTAAGATAATGCTATGAAATTAGCTGAAACGCATGTTCTTTTTATAATAGGATAGGATAGAACTGGAAAAGTGGGTAAATCACGAATTAGTTTTATATTTATAAACTTGTCTGCTTATTTATAGATAGTTTTAAATACCTTCCGCATTATTGGAAAGTATCGTACAGTGATAGCGCTTATCATTTCATGTCAACACAGGTTGAAGGTATTAATATAGTTCGTTATGATCGCGCTTGGAGCCATAAAATGGAAGCTACTTGATCCAAACGATGACAAAGAAGTCTTGCCCTAGCAGTGAAAAGGCAAGAGGGAGTGTAATATCGACCATTATAAGTTCATACCGAATTCTGCACAGTAAACTAATTGGTCACTCGAGATTTTCCATAAAGAACTGCGACATTTATGGGGTTCAAACATTTCCAATATTTATGTTGCGACATCATTCAAATTTGAGTTGATAATTTGGTAAAATATTATGATATTATATTTCTTATTATTTATTTCAATCTTCATCTTCAATTTTAATATCTAAAACATAAGTTATCTTGATCTGTAGGTACTAGGAAATTAAACGAAGATGATAAATGTTGCTTATCCTCCAGCTGATGATAAGCATCCCAAGACACAAGGCTAATAAATATTCTTCATCGTTTGTATTTACAAATACACATTCGTGCATTGTGGTATTCTGAAATTGGGGTACGTTACATATATACATCACATAGGATCTCTAGCAACACAAGATACTTGCGAACGGTAGCGTAATTAGCAATTACAATTATCGACGTGGCAACCTGTCCTACGGCAATTGAGTAATTAATCCAAGAGTCGTTCATCGTCCCTCGACTATAATAACATCGCGTACCAGGGATCAATCACAAAGTGGCCATCTTGGGAACAACGCCAAATAAAATTATCCTCATATAATTTTAAAACTGACGAATGTCAATAATGTCAATCACGAATCCGTTGATGAACCACCGACACAATCCGAATTTTTACTGTGCTGCAATTCTTCTCGGACCTTCGTTTACGCCGATACGATAATTAGGAAGTACATTTTTAATAGCATTCGATATGTGCTATGCTTAATTATTCCATTTTAAAATAGTGCTTTCTCATAATGAGCTCGTTCGCCACATTGAATTTAAATGTATACATATATTTGTTACTGAGTTGTTGGTATATAATTACATACTGAATTTCCATTGAAAAATATGTAGTAGCATTTTATTTTTACTTTTTGCAGAAATTATTCATATTTTTATTTTTCTAATAATTTTTTATTTTAAAATATTATCGTATCCAATATATTAGACAGAGAATGGACGGGAATTCCGAAAATAATTGCTGATTCTCCATCCAAGTCCGATAATTGAATCCTTTCGCGACTTGTAGAGAAAATAGCTTTTACATCTAATAATATTAAACGTTTAGCCGAAAAAATGTAGATTTGTAATTACTTTTTTAAGTGTTTTATTTTTATAAAATGTATTTCAATCTTTTGCACACTCTCGTAATCCATTGAAATTCCTACAATTATTCTAAATATCTTGAAATCATTAAAAATATGTTGAAACCATTTCTAATTCTTCAATTAAGTACTCAAAATATCTTGATCTTCTTTAAGATATACAAATTTTTGAACGATCCTTTTGATAACTTGCTGAGCTCTTTTGAAAATCCTTTGAAAACCCTATATCAATAAAAATTGATTAGCATCCTTTAAAATATTTCAAAATCCTTAAAAGTTTTTTAACCCCGCTTAAATTCTTTAGAATTACTACAAATGAAAATCCTTAAAATTTCTTAAAATCCTTAAAGTCTAAGAATATTACAATATAAATTAAAATATAGAGCAGTAATTCATACAAGAATGAAATTTATTTCATAATAATAATATGTACTATAATTTTGACATATTATAACATCATTTTTTTTTTAGATATGAATGCAATTTCCAGCAGACTTTTGTATTTTATTTTTTGCTCCATATTTATCTTCCTTGTCTTTTCTATTATTGTTAGATAAGAAAATTTAAATAGTCGTTTTTCATCCTTCGTAAGATTGTATCCATTGAAGAAGATAATGGATCTGCAGTTCCCTTGCAAGGGAAGATAACCCTTCAAAGGTTGTGCAAAACAATGGGTTGTGCAATCCTGACAAGATCCCATTGACTTTAGTCTCTACTACCAAGACAAATATTTTACAGGGTGACAAAAAATAAGTGTATACAACATTTTTGAGTGAGAAAAATGTATAATTAATGAAAATGAAAAACAAACTGTAGAAAGTAATATACAATGCTTAAGTAATACTATTATCAACTAAGTTTCGAAGTGACCACCCTTAGCTCGAATACACTATCTTAATCGCTTTACAAAATTCTGTACTACGGGCCGCAGCTCCTCCACTGTTATTCGATCCCACTCTCGAAGCAGCATTTGCTTTAGGGACTCGAAATTTTTGTGTCGTGTAGCACAGACCCTTGCCTCTAAAATCTGCCATATGCTGTAGTCCAAGGGATTGAGATCCGGTGTGTACGGTGGCCATTTTTGAGGTGTGATGAAATCTGTAAAATGAGCCTTGCACCAATCTTGGGTCTTTTTTTGCCCTGTGAGCTGAAGCCGAGTCCTATTGAAAAGTCCATTCTTCATCAACAAAGTGCTGTTGGGCCCAAGGAAGTAGTACAGCCTTCAAAATGTTTTTACAGTATACATCTTTGTTGATTTTAACTCCTTTTTCGACAAAAATCAGGGGTGTTTTGCCACTGGCGCATATCCCACTCCAGACCATAACAGGTGCAGGATTCTGTCGATGGTCTATGACGGATAATGGTCCAGTAGCTTCTGCAGGTCAACTTCTATCGTTTCGTCGGTTGTGCACTTGTTCAACAGTGAAGAGCTTCTCATCTAAGAAGACAATTTTTTCCCAGCGCAGATATGCGGCCCGGCGCAAAAGCAAGCGACATCTTTGAAGCCATATAAGTTTGTTTTCATTGGTCAGAAGCTGGCGTTTTTGTAGTTTGTAGTTTGTAACAAAAAAATTTAATGTACTACGGATACATAGAATAAGAAAAAAAATCAAACAATGGATGCGAAGTACTTGTATTTTTTTAATTGTGCGTAGAAGTTTGTATAAACTTATTTTTTATCACCCTGTAATAGCAAAACCTAATCTGTCCCTCTACTACTGTACAAGAAATATATTAAGATGCCACATTTAGTTTTAACATTTGATTCACCTCAAGTTAACGCATCAAAGATTAAACAATTAGATGTGGCATGTTCACAATTAATTAATCTTGACATTTTAATTTAAAATTTGAAGCAATTACTTCCATTATGAAGAAGCGGTGGGAGAGGGAATTATAGACCCTTCGTTTGCAAGTTACCAGATTCTCACCCCCCTCTCCCTGTTTTAAATTTGTGTAAGATTTATGTAGCATGAATTAAACGTACGGACAAATTTAAATGCATAAAAAGATTGAGAATTTAGTACTGTGATTTAAGGGAAGAGTCGAGACTATTTTTTTTTTAGTGTTTTGGTGAAACTTTGTGAAAACCTTAGTATATAAGGGATCCTTAAATATATTTCTAAAAATATTTAGCTATTATTTCCACAGGTGACGGTGTGATCACTGTCATATTGTTGTGAAAAATAGACTGTCTGATTTATAGCCATATTGTCATTTTTTGCGCAATTACGTTTGCGATTGGTTAATCCTTTAATTCAGCAAGTTAAATGTTTTGTTAACTGTTAACGGACTTTTGGAATTAACGTAGTACTTAACTTCCGTTAACCTCCGTTAACTCAACATTTTTTTAAATAAACCACTGCTGCACTGCGCATGTCACCAATATTTTCTACCAATTGGCACGCTGTCATGAATGAGACAAGAGCTGTTGTTGCGTGGAACTGCCTGAGATCACCTGGTACAACCTGGTCAAAACTTGGGAGAACACCAGTTCCGCAAAGACTCTCTGACGGATGCTGTCTTCTTAGCTGATGAGCATGTTATTGTGGACTTGCTTAATAAATAGATCACAAGAGAATCCCATCCAGCGTTGAAGTGGAGCGCATGTTCTCCTTGGAAAAAGACGTCTTGTAGGCGAAGAAATCAAGCCTGTCTGATGAAAATTTGGACATGCTTCTGTTTATGAAGGGCAATTTGCATCATATGAATCATTGTCTCAACTTGTCCATTTATTTTTATTTCGCAGAATCTTTGTGAATTTCACAAATTATACACTATCCCAGGTAGAAATTCACGACTGGCCCAGTACTGATTGCCGGAGTACCAGTACTGGTTGTTTGTACTGGGCCAGCATTGGGCCATTACTGGCATGTAATGCATGGCAGTACTGGCGTTCGGTACTGACGCGGTACTGGAAACCAGTACTGGTTCTGTACTGGTACATTACTGGCAAACTACTGGTAGAGTACTGGCTACTATAGCCCCCGTAGTTACTGTTTACCAAAAAAGAATTGTTTTTAAAATAAGCACTTCACTTAATTTATGTTTTAAATTACAGAATCACACGCAAGATCACTTACATATATAAATCGCACGCTAACACTGTTCGAAAAATTGCACTCGCTGGGGATCGAACCCCTGACCCTAACATCCTAAACATACACCCTAACCGCCTGAGCTATTTAATCACTTGGAGTTCATGAACAAAAACTCAACTAAGCTCTTTCGCTGAAAACCAGGGATAATTACGAGGAATTTAGATACATATATTTTTTGCTTTACACATTTTATGAATAGATGTATTTAAAAATTTTTCATTTTTAAATTTATCTGTTACAAAACAAAATATTTTTTAAAATTATTTTTCAAAAAATGTTTGTATTTGCGAAAACAGAAATTTGGAAAATTATTGTTTACGAAAGAATTTTCTATATTAAAGTTGTAAGTTTATTTAATAGTAAAAATTTCGCATTAAAAATATAATTAAATTCTTTTTATGATAAATACCTTACATACATTTTCTTTGAGAAATTATAAGTAAAAAGTCTTTAATTTTTAGATTTTATTATAAAGATAACTTGTACATGGTGTTTTAAAATAACCTTCTAAAAATTGTTTTTACGATGATTATATGTATTTAATGTTTCTCACTATTTAGGAACACCTCAATAATGACATAAAACAATAAAAAAATTGTATTTGTACGACTGGCATATTACTGCTCCATTTGTGGAGCCAAACTTTTGCCAGTACTGGTTGAATTGCCAATTATCTACCGGTGTAGTACTGCTCCATTCGTGGAGCTAGACTTTTTCCAGTACTGGCGAATTACCGATTATCTGTACTGGCAAACTGTACTGGGCCAGTACTGCCCCGATTGTGAACTTCGGCGGAGTACAGAAATTTCTACCTGGGATAGTGTTGCCATGTCCTTCAAATCCATAAATTTTCAACAGATTAACGGATTAACGATTAACTGAGTTAACTTTTTGATTAAGGAATTATTAACTATTAATTGAGTTAACTTTTCAATTAACTATGTGTCCAGCTCTGGTTATGGCATATGCAAGTTTGTCAAGTAAAGATATCTTTCTGACCTTTATTCAAAATTCTACAATAACTGATGATATATACAAATTTGTTGAAGACTACAGTTTTACCTTGCATTAGGAATGTAAAGGTGTACACTTCGAAAATATCACACATTAAGGGGGTATTCTAGTGTAGAGGTACAAATATTGGGTGTTTTTTGAAATTCGTTAAAAAAAAAAACTTAAAATATTTTTGCCATACAATTTTTCACTAGACATTTATTAATATTCCAACAATAAGGAAAAAAATTGAAAAAAAAAATTCGAAAATTGAACAAGTTACAGGCTAATGGAATGGCGGAGTTGGAAAAAAGGATGCGTCCGTATTGACACGATTCCAACCCTTCTGGTGGACGGAAAAAAAGCTTTTTAATCAGTAAGAATGTCGCTACTGTCTGATCTAGGGAAAAAGACTAAAAATTTTTTCACAAAATGGCGACTGTTTAAAAAAAACGTGATTTTTTGCCCTTTTTTCAAAATTTAAAATTTCTTAAAAGTAGTAAAAAACAAAATTTCTATATGATCGTAGTTCGGACGATAAAGGGATATATAAAGAAGGTCCACGCCAAATTTCAAGTTAATCGGTTCATTAAAACTTGAGATATCATGTCAAACGTATTGGAAAAAGTCGTTTCGAGAAAAACGTGTTTAAAGATTTGAGCAAAGTTTCAGACAGTTTTCACTCACATTTCGTTAATCGGCGATTCCTGATCCATACATTGTAAACAATGTATGGAGCAACTGCAAACAAGCTCATACAAGCTCATACGCGGCAGTACCGTTTCACTCGCTATCTCACTAAAATGGCTATAACTCTGTCAATAATCGAAATTATAAAAAAATCCTGCGGAGAATATATTATTGGAAGCCTAATCTTTGGAACTATGCAAAAAAAATCGAATTTTTCAAAATTCTAGACTAGAATACCCCCTTAAACGATTTAATTTAAAAATACCAAATGATTCACTTTGGAAATACTTAAATACTTATAAATACGTAAATACTTCAGCATTAATAATCCACATAGTAAAGCGTTCTAATATTTACGAATTTACATTTTTAACATGTCAGTATACATTAATGCAAAAAATCGATTTTTTGAAAATTTTACTTAAAACTCCCCCCTCATTGTTTCAATATTATCGTAATAATGAATCACTGTGAATGTAATTATTCGGCATGAATCACTACACAGAAGACTGCAATTGAATCATGAGCAGGATATATTCTGTCCATAACGTGACTTGTAACGTGTGACATAATCATATCATCTTTATTCTGATGTATTTGCTTGGTTGTACAATCTCACTTCAATCATTGCTACACCATTATTTCTGGCAGTTAATATCCATCGTTGTTTGATTGTCACATTCGAACTCTGTGGTGCTAAAGTAACCTGACCTCTCCATTGGCATGGAAAGTGATCTAAAGGCGAACCACTACATAGAGGTCAGCAATATAGTCCCTTTCAATAACCCTGTTCCCTGAATTAGCAGCGAATTATTGACATTGATGTTATACTACAGTGATATTAGCCACAGATAAAGAACCCTCATTATATATAATCAATTAAATCACATTGGTTAACTTATTTGATTAAACTATAAAATTCTATAAGAATAAGACCTTTTTATCTAGTTCCTTTTCAAATAAAAGATTTCAAAGCTTAGATGACTCTAACACCTAAGCCTTTGTAGTAAAGTATGTTAACTTTTCAATTTTTATAAAACTTGCAGATTTTTACGTTTTAAAATTGAAAAACTTTGAACTATGGCAGCTTCGAAACACCTTAGTGGGACCAACTCTGGTCACCTTACATCGGTTACCAACCGATTTAAGATTTTGGGTCGACGCGACGGTCAAGTACTGGGAGCCGATCGAATTTTGTACTTAAGTATAAAAAAAGCTGAATGTCTACATTTACGTATATATGTGTTCCAAATGCATCCACATACGTGAACCTATTGAAACCAAATTTTGCAGGGCGTCATAAATTTGTCTCAAGGATTTTTTAAAGATATTTTGAAAGTGTCTGTGAATTTTTCTCATACTTTTATATTTTTTACTTCCTCATAGAGTAAGCTTTGTAGAGGTGACAAAAATCCACTTTTAAGAAAAAGGTTTTTTTGAACATATTTTAATTGCAATATACCTAATATGATGATATTTTTTGAACGCGTACACTCTAAAAAAAATTCTATTAACAGGGAAATTACGTTCCTTTCAAAATGCATCCTTTGAAATTAACCAAATTTCGTTTATTTGTCAAAAGAATCGTTTCACTGTTAAAAAACTCATCTGTTAACTGCAAAACGAAAATATTTTTTCCTATAAATGATTTCTTTTGATTGTGAAAAGAAATCCTTTTACTATAAAAGGATTGCATTTGTAGGCTAGCGGATGAAATGCGCCTGCGCATGAAAAATATTTCTTTTTATTTAGAGTTTCCAAGTGTTTCTTAGTGATTAATACGTATAATTTTTATGGTAATTTTGTGCTCTGCGGATAAAAAAAAAAATAAAAGAAATAAAAAATGTCAACAAATGGATTTTCTGACGGATTTAGGAATCCCAGAATGCGACGTGACAACTTTAAAAGGTACGTGTACTAAAAAGAACAATTTCCATCTACACGTAACCACACTTTTCTTTTTGACTTTTAACGCTTTTAACTAATTCACAAATACGCCTGAAATATTTAAGAAATTAATAAAATGGGGTTTGAAGGGAGAATAAGTGAACTTTCTTTACCTCAGACTTTCGGTGTCTTTAGATTATTTTCAAAAGATTATTCAAACGATCAAATGCATTACAGGCCATCACATAACTGAAGATGTATTGCGTATTATGGATATAGAGGATTTCCAAAAATATAATATTAAAATAAGCATTGGGGCGAAAATAATTTTGGAGAAATATATAATTGAATTAAGAAAAGAACAGAAAAATCTGGACATGCCAAATACTCTGACGGTAAATAATTATTCAAAGCATACCTCAGCTGTTTACTTTGATTCTAATAATAGTATACATTATATATAAATAATATAATTATATAATAAATGTATAATGCCAAATTTATTAAAAAATTTTCTTAATGGTATTGGGATGTTAATTTTTTTCTAATAATTTACAATATTGTGAAAATGAACTATCTGTAGAGATAGTGCATTCTCCAGAATTAGACCAAACGATTTTCAATCCAAAAGTCAATTCGCCAAATATCGAAATAATTCCTGACACTTCAAAAAAGCGGATGCCTTGTAATGTTGCTAGCCCAAATTCCAAAAACTTATGCATTGATCCATCTGCACGTGATCTCGCTCTCATTAATAATAATCATCTATCTTATGCTTCTCTTTTCTTATCTGATGATACATTGCAAAAACACGTAAGCTATGTTTTTAAGTTTTTAAGAAATATTCCTACTTTTACCAGAGATAATAATTTTATTACCATTTTTTTTTTAATTTTTGAATACAAATTTTGTGAAGATTTTCAATTTAAAAAAGTTTTTGATTTACTTTAGAGAAAACACATTTTTTTAATTTCTAAAAGTATTTTTTTCTGGTTATCAAGTCCTTTTGAAGATATTGCAAGAAAATCTTGAAGGTTAAGCTATTTTGGCCAAGTACGAAAAAGAATTGATGTTAGACGATCGTGATAGAACGAGCATTGTTTCAGAGAGACAAACCTCCGGCTATCTCATCCAAACATATTGATCAAAAGAATATAATTTTGTATGCATCCGAGATGATGACGTTGATTAAATATTTTCCATTCTTATTTGGTGACATGATTGCAGAAGATACACCGGTGTGGAAGTTATTTTTGACTTTACGTCAAATACTCGATTTTTTACAGGCTCAATGTTTACAAATAGAAATAGTGGAACAGTTGAAAGCTCACATTGCCAATTACTTTCAGCTGTGACATGACCTGTTCCCTAACGAAAAACTTAAACCTAAACATCATTATCTACTTCACTATCCGGATTTAATTACGCTTGTAGGGCCTGTAATTAACTTATGGTGCATGTGATATGAAGCGAATCATCAAAAATTTTTATCCTATTCTAAAAATATGAAAAACCATAGAAATATCCCGTTTTCTTTACCTCAAAAACATCAATTATCTTTAGCTACGATTTTCGAAGAAAGATGTTCTGAGAATTCAAAGATCAATTCAGGACCTTGACGAGAAATAAGCACAAATATATTGGAAAATTACGAGTATTTTTATTCGTGTCTTGGATCTGTTAATTTTCCTAAAGTCGTTTCAGTAACTAACTGGGTTGAAATCAAATATAAAGTTTACAAAAAAGATTTTTTCATTGTTAGTAATGAACACAATGAACTGGAACCATCTTTTTGTGAAATCAAACACATCTTCTTTTGTAGAGAAGAAGACTGTTATTTTGTTGTTAATAATTGGAAAACAATCGGTTTCAATTCTCATGTACATGCTTATCATATCGAACCAACGAGAAAATGGCAAATTACCTAATGCACTTTAATTGAAAAAGAATGACTTAACTTAGATGTTGATTATAAACTGAGTATGAAAATTAATTTTACGTATACAGAAATAAGTTTGATTATACGTAATCGTTAAGAAAACAATTGTAGAACTAATAAATAGCCAAAGATTCTATTAAAAACATGTTGTTTCATCTTTTAGAGTATTTTTTAATATATATTATATTCCTTCAGAAATATTATGATAAAATAATATTAAAACTTAACAAACAAATACATAAGTATAAAACGAAAACATTCAACTCTAACTATAATTACTTTTCAATAAATAATATTCGAGATCCGCAAACAAAATTTTTTAACAAATATTTATCGACTTGCAAAAAAATTAATGTATACATTGATATATATATAATGGAATATATTTTTTTTTCAAAAGTAATAAGTATTTTTTATTTGCAAAAAAAATCTATTTCGAATATTAGTGAATTTTAGACTATAATACATTGTAAAGTTTTAAATGCAACAAAGTTTACAAATTATTTTGACTACAATTTTTTAATATTTCTTTAACCTAAAATCTATGACCGATTGTTATTATCCGAGTATATTGATAATAAAGGATTTAATATTAACATCTAACAAAGTTCGTCTTGTGTACATTTCTTGTAGGTTATATCATACAATTTGTTTTCTTTTAGCCTCGAAATTATATTTCCTTTTTAGGACAAATAATTTCATTTCCCAATCAAAAGAAATCCTTTTACAGTAAAAGGATAACATTTAAAAGGAAAATTCTTTTACCGTGAAAGGATTTCCTCTTATGCCAATTTTGAATAGAAAATCCTTTCACGGTAAAAGGAATCGTTTGACCGTCAATAGACTGTTTTTAGAGTGTATAGATAAATTGATGAGATTTGGTACATTTGTTCCATTATTTGCCACGTTGAATGTTTTACAAGGGTTTACCAAAATATTTAATTTTACAAGTTTCGTGTACTTTTATAATTTTCGTAATATTCATTTTTCCACTATAACTGTTCAAATATTCAAAATTTAAAGCTAATGTAAGGAAAATGAAGATTTCTTTCATCGAAATGAATCGATTGACCTATATGATTAATGCATTTCATGAAAAAATAAGAAAGTTATGCTTAATTAATTTTTTAAAACTCAAGTTTTCGCATATAAGTTTTGAAATAATAAAAATGTAAAGCTGGTGTAAGGGAAATGAAGATTCCTTATGTCCAGATGAATTGATTGACCTATAAGATTAATCCATTTCATTGGAAAATAAGAAAATTATGTTTTATTGTAATTTTCAAAAATGAATTTTTCGATTATAACTTCTCAAATAATCAAAATTTAATGTTGATGTAAAGAAAATAATCATTTCTTTTTGTGGATACGATTCAGGTCACCTGATATTAATTCATTTTATTAACTGATTAATGATTCTAATAATATCCTAAATGACTTTGAAAGCATTCTAAATTTCTTGAAACCATTTTGTTATTTTTCATTCAAAATGAAAAATCCTAGCCTCTGCCAGCATGACAAGCCTATACAGAACAATAAATCAATATAATTTTTTTTTTTCATCCCTTGAAGTACAGCAATCATCCGGACCGGCCACATATCTTTCTCTTAAGGAAAGATATAGACGTCACTTTAGACGAGCAAAAATAAGGCTGTTTTCAAGAATTTTTTTCATAATTTTAAATTAAAGATATTGGTACATATGATGTTACATACAAAAAATGAATTTAGAAATACATGAAATTTTTTTTTTTTATTCATTTTAGTGAATATTGGTAAATAAAAATGATGGTTGAAAGAAGATAAAAAAAAAGGAGGGTGTACGCTGTTGATATTTTCTCTGGAACGGATGGTCCGAAACAAAAAAATGAAACGGTTTTAGATTTAGCAGATAAATGGCTATAGCGCATATCAAACGATTTTTGATTTTTTCAAAATTAACAAAATGGCGGACATTTTTCTAAAAGTAAGGAAAAAACACGTATTTTTTCAGCTTTTCTTGCGAAAAAAATAGTTCAAATCAAAATTTCAAAAATCGTATGATATGCGCAATAGTTATACTCATAAAGAATATGTGGTAAAATTTTGGTAAGGATCGGTTAAGTAGTTTCAGAGATTTTATCAACAAGCCGTCCAAAAACGTTGTTTCGAGAAAAACGCGTTTAAATTTTTTTTCAACGAAAAATCATAAAAGAATCTTACCTGGCCTTAATCAGCGATGCCTGCACCGTACATTATGCCCTCAGTTTCTTCATAATGCTCGTTTCCATCCAAAATAGCCTGTCTGCGCTAATTATATAATATATAATATATATAATAATTATATAATATT
>UCOH01012100.1:0-44472 GCA_900474275.1 Synergus japonicus
CGCACGAAGTCGAAGGCATTTCAAAGTGGAATTACAAAATTCTGGTAAATTTACACTAGGTCTGCATTTTTACACTTTGATGGTAAAGTGGATCGCTGTACGTTTTGTGAAATTACCGAAATGTTGTAAAATTACATTGCAATATACGTTACACTTCGGTTGAAATTTACCACAATTATCATGCATAATTTTATGTCCCCTGATTCTCGTGGTAATTTTACACTTTCACTGCAAAATTCATACAAATGTGTAAAACTACAAAGCTAATCGTTACAAGTTCACAATAAAATTGTACTACTACAACGTTAATCATTGTAAAATATTTAATAAGCAAGTGGTAATTTTCATCGGATTTTTTACAGTGTACTTACGCGAAGTGAAAGCCATCTTGTTTGGCAAGGTTTCAGCATTTGATGAGGTGTTTTTTGCAAAGATTTGATACGGTTTTAATTCACTTTGTCGCTTCGGACTGTTCTTTAAATAATTATAAATATCGCGTGCAAACTGTTCAACAGTGTTTGGAAGTTTATCACACGTTGAGAACACATAGGTCGTGCAGAATGACTGACGTAACCTAATACCATTAAGTTGGGCGATATTCGTTTCAACTTGGCCTGAACTCCTTCAGATTTTCCCATGTTAACTGATGCGTTATCTGCTCCAAATCCGATGAGATTTTCGTAAAGTATTTTATTGTCATCAGGAAAACTCTTTACCGCCTGATACAGAGTTTCGGCCATACCAAAAATCTTTTAAAATTCATTCTTGAATAAAATATTTTTTTTACTTATTGAATAAATGAAATAATTGTACTTTTCACTCAATTCAAAAAATAAAATTTTTCAGAACTAGGTTGCAGAATTTGGAACGTTCAAAAACAGGTAGATTTTGACATTTCGCATGGGCGATCGCACATATCGTCGACATAGAGTTCTTAGTCGATTATATTATTTCGAGAACGGTAACGAGAATGAGAATATAACTGAGAATATAACTGAGATATAATTCTCTAAGAATTTATGAGAACTTATGATTTTAGAGATTTTTATGACAAGGGAGATAATTATTGATTATTTAACCGATAAAGAGTAATAAACTGTTTTTTGTACTTCTATTACTTCTTAATGAGCTTTACACAAGTTGTAAATGAAAAAACTGTCACAAATGTATGCAGAGCATAGGTTATGTTAGAGACTATAAGATTATAAGATGAATTTCGTGGCTTTAGTTAACTAGTAAGCTGTTGTTTTGCATATTTTACATTCCTAAGTATACCTTAGCTAATAAATGACTAAAATTTAACCATGTAAATAATGTAAACAATAACAATTTTTCAAAAAATCATAAATTCTTAAATTATTTTAAATTCTCAGAAATTCTGTCATATTCTCGGTCATATAGTCGAAAAGTTGATAGAATTAGACAGGCGCGCAACAAGCGTCTCAAAACAGTGGGAGTCGGGAGTCACCCTACACATTAAAAATCAATAAAAAAAAAGAAAAAGTCAGATTAAGACCCCTCAGAAAACATATATTTTATTGTGTTTATTGTGGAATTGTATTATCCTTCTAATAATTTCGACATCCATGCATATTGCAAGTAGGTATTACTGTCTGGGTGTCCTAACCCCGTTATTGTTGCGCCCCTGGGATCTGAGTTTTTCTACATGAGAAATTTTCAAATTCCATCAGCCTTAAAGGCGTTCTGTCATTGGCTCCACATGGAGAAAAATATAAGTCAGCTGTTTAGTAACCTTTACACAAATTCTGTAAACTAAACTTTTATTATAAGAATCTTATAAAAAGTCGATAATATTGTAATCCGTCGATTCGTTCTTGTGTATCTTTATACATTTTGGAACTTATATTGTCCAGCATAAATCTGAAACGCCGTAAATTATGCTTTCAGGAAGAGTAACCGAAATCCGTAGACTTTCCGCCTTCGTTCAGACAAAATTCAACTCCAGACACTTTCATTCAACACTCACAGACAACAAATACAACCACACAAATTCTAATTTCATTTTTTTGTTATCTATTTAAATTCGCACAGTTAGATTTGTAAAATATAGGAAATAAATACTCATTATTATAGTTTACAGCAAAACAAGTTGTTCGATTTTCATTTAATTATCTTTAAAACCTGACCCTGGCTCGACTGAAGCGTTCGGTAAGATAATTATAAGACACTCATGTAGAAAAATTTAGATTCCAGGGGCGCAACAATCACGAAGTTCTGGGTGCCAGGACACCCAGAAAGTAATTCGAGTACACCTATCTACTTTTGGCCAGCTTTTCGGGATTTGCTACAGTTACCGTTACCGGTACCGAAAATGTTCTAGAAGCACTTAAAACAGCATAATATCCTAACCCTTCCGGGGTAAGGAGACAGGAGCAGCCAATAAACTATATAAACAAAAGAAATGGATCCAAACAGTTCGGAACGAATCTGATCTTATTTTTTACTACCGTCGAGTAGGAAATTATTAATTATTATGAATATTATTATTTTTTTTTAATTATTATTATTCGAGTGTGCATGGTTTCTAAAAGACGTGAATACTAGGTAGAGGTGCAAAAATAAGAATTTCCTAATAGGCTTGTGACTTATATTCTATTTGAGTTTAAATCCAAGATTTGAATATACAGTGGGGCCTCGTACGTGTTGCATTCGTTTTTGTCGCTGTCGTTTTCGTGTCGTGGTCATGTGACCCCTCAAAACCTCGCTCGTGTCACAGAAGTTACATAAAAAAGTTGCGCGCGCACCACAATCAAGTGCTGTCCCTACCGATTTCTGTCTCTACCGAAAAAGAGGTCCCACTCTATATAGTTTTTAGACCGCAAAAGTACATGGATTGAGATTTCCTTTAGCCGAGAGGGTTTCTCGAAGTCAGGAGGGGGGATGCTCTTTGTTTTTCGAAAAAACTAATCTTTTTAGCTAAAATCGTTAAAATGAAAAAGGTTTGGTTAACCTAATCTAAAACGTAACCCTAGCCGAAACTTTCCCATTTTAGCCAAACAACACGGAGAAAAATGGAAGTCAGCAGTTTAGTAACATTTACACAAACTCTGTCATATAATAAAAGTTTTGTTTACAGAATTTGTGTAAATTTTACTAAACCGCTGACTTCTATTTTTCTTCGTGAAATTAGTTTTTTCTAAAAACAAAAAGCATCCCCCCCTTGGCTGAAGGAAATCTCAATCCGCGTACTTTTGGGGTCTAAAAACTATATATATATATATACATATATTCGAAATGACGTGACACTTGTAAAACTTTAACTCATTGATTGAATCCCGGTAAAAGTGATTTTGTTGCAAGTATTATTCAACTTCTTCTACCGAAAATTTTAACAAACTTGTTAACAACAGATGATGATTAAATAAAAATAAATTTTCATTGATTTTAGACATTTAACTGAAAAAATCAAGTTTGCAACAGTTTTCAATTTTAACTTTTTGAATGTTGGTCAAATGCGGCTGGTTCTGCAACTTATTCTTTGTTTTTAGATCCCAAAATAGTATTCTAAAACGAAATCCGATTCGTTAAATCTTTCAAAAGTTTTCGCACCAACAGACCAAAAATTACAAGCAGACACCGTTCTAAAAATATATTTTTTTCTAATTAAAGAAGCCTCAAAATGTGATAATTTCATAAAAAAGCCAATTTTCACATGAAAAATATTCGTATTTTTTATTTGATCTTCTCATTGGTGAGAATGGAAAACTACAATGAAAAAATCAATTGTATTCTATATTTTCATTTAGAGCTCGCTTGGATGGTTCTGAACAAGAAAACATTACTACTACTGAAGTGGAGAACCCTGACGGAATTGCAATTGACTGGGTGGCTCGTAATTTGTATTGGACAGATACAGGAACCGACAGGATTGAAGTTTCCCGTTTGAATGGAGAATATAGAAAAGTTCTTATTAACGAAGATCTTGTAGAGCCTAGAGCAATAGCGCTTGCACCTGAACTTGGTTGGATGTTTTGGACTGATTGGAATAAGAAGAAGCCAAAGATTGAGCGCAGTAACTTGGACGGAAGTGAAAGAATTCTCCTTATTACGACAGACATTGTTTGGCCTAACGGAATTGCTTTGGATTTAGAGCGGCGGAGACTATACTGGTATGTTTATTTTTCATTGACGTAGTCAAAATTAATTCAAACTATTGCATTGATCAACATAAATAATTTATATTTAAGCTCATTCAAACTGCTCTCAGATTGCAGTAAAAAAAGTAATCATTTAGGAAGAACTAGCTGTGAAGATGTATCAACTTTTGTGCTCATTCAATGAACACTTTACTTCCTGTAAGCAAATATTATTTGCTTCCTCATAGAGAAAGCATTAAGTATTCTTTACATCAGCATTAAATTTTGATTATTTGAGAAGTTATATTCGAAAAATTCATTTTCGAAAATTACAATAAAGCACAACTTTCTTATTTTTCAATGAAATGAAATAATATTATAGACCAATCGATTCATCTCGATGCAAGGAACATTTATTTTCCTTATGTCAAGTCAAAATTTTGATTATTTGAAAACATAGAACGAAAAATTAACTTTCAAAATTATAAATAAACATAACTTCCTGATTTTTTAATGAAATACATTAATCATATAGGTCAGTCGATTCGTCTCGATGAAAGGAATCTTCATTTTTCTTACATCAGCTTTAAATTTTCAATATTTGAGAAGTTATATTGGAAAAATGAATTTTACGAAAATTATAAAAGTATATAAAACTTGTAAAATTAAATATTTTGTTAAACCCTTGTAAGAAATTCAACTAGGTATATAGTGGAATAACTATGCAAAATTTCATCAATTTATTTCTACGCGTTTAAAAGAAATTGCTGGATTGTGACACACATACATACATACATCCGGACATCTTTTCAGATCATTATATTAGATATATTGCCCTTGTAATATGTTCAAAAAAACCTTTTTTGGGAAACTGGATTTTGTCACTACTACAAAGCTTCCTCTATGAGGAAGCAAAAAGAAATAAATTATAAATTTATTTTCAGGTGTGACGCCAAAACTGATAAAATAGAAGTTTGTGATATGGATGGTTCGAACAGACTAGAAGTTATTACGAAAAAATTAGATCATCCTTTTGGACTCAGTTTACTAGACGATTATTTATATTGGACGGATTGGCAAAAACGCAGTATTGAAAGAGCTCATAAGTTAACTGGAAGTGAACATGAAGTAATTATTGAAAATATTCCGAATGTGATGGGTTTGAAAGCAGTTCACATTGGAAAAGTTGGCGGTACAAATAGGTGCACAAAAAATAACGGCGGATGTAGTCATTTATGTCTTAATAAGCCTCATGATAAATATGTTTGTGCATGTCAAATAGGATATGAACTTGCGAGAGATAACAGAACATGCGTGGTGCCAGAAGCCTTTTTATTGTTTGCTAGGAAAGAAAACATTGGACGAATAAGTATTGAGAATATCAATAATGACAACATAATACCAGTTACCGGTGTAAAAGTTGTCGAGTGAGTATTAAACATAATGGTCAATTTAAAACATTTTTGATAAGAATCTTTAAATGCATATGAAAATATTTCATGAAATTGATAGTATTTAGATAAATTAAAGGCATGTAAGACTTACGCGATCCCTACCTTACCGACATTTTTCTTCTGCAACGCTACGTCTACATTTATTAAGATATTAAATTAAGAACTTATAAAATTGAAGTTAAAAAATTAAAGTAATTTTATCTGGTCCTAGATATTGACGTTTATAAAAAAAATTAAGAACAGACAAACATACTTTAGGGTATTTTCTTTAATTTTAGAAATTTTCAATTTGATACATATCTCAATAAATGTAGAAGTATCTGTCAAAGAAAAAAATGTGGGTAAGGTAGGGATCGGGTAATTTTTAAGATGCTAAAGTGCAGGGAAAACAATACCAGAAAATGCAGTCGTATTGACATAAATACTGATTTACTGCATTACCTCTTATTCTGCACTGATCTTTATGTAACGAGTTTAAAAACTGATTTCGTAAAGCCAGAAAAACCATTTCATCCAGAAGCTAGAGCATTACTTCTAGAAATTACTCATATATGTCTGCTCAGCAATAAAAAATCGGATAGTTTGTTTAAAAAAAAAAGATTAAAAAATTTGAAAGTTCAAATAAATAAAAAGTTTTAAGGGCATGTGATACTTTACCATAAGAGCAAAATAGTTATATCAGTTATACATTCATAATAATAAATATTTTTAGTAAATAAGAGTCAACAAACCATCGCCTTATATAGAAGGAGGTTTATTGACTTTTATTAGCTAAAAATATTTATTATTATGAATGTATAATTGGTATAACTAATTTTCTCTTATGGTAAAGTATCACATGCCCTTAAAGTATAAAAAAATTAAATAGTTTAAAAGTATAAAAAATGTTTAAAAGTTAGCTATTAAAATTTGGATACGTTGAAAACGCCATGTTTTTACTTTTATAAATAACCGAGAAATGCATTTGTTAATTAATTTTGTTAAAACAATTATCAATTGTTATTGATTGATAGCAAAGAGTTATTGCTAAATAATAAGCATCACAGAAAAGCAATTTTTTTTCAAAATATGCCTAAGCTGATGAAAATTTATTTATATAATTCTTTTTAACAATTAAAATTGTTTATCATTACGTGAACTCCCTAAAGGTTTAAAAATTAGTCATTTACATTTATTTATGTTGAAAAAACCAAGCTTCTACCTCTAAAAGTAGCCAAACAATGCATTTTTTAATTAAATTTGTTTAAACAATCAATTGTTATCGAATTACTAATCGGGTAAGTTAGTGATATTTGTCTATAATTTTTGGCCAATTGTTTATAAAATTCGTTAATAAAATAAAAAATTATTTATTGCCTTTTATGAATTTAGTTAAAAATCGGTTTCTGTCTATAAATGATTTATATTAAGTGCGAATCAATTGACGAATAACTGTCAATCTCCATGAATTCATTTTTACTCACTTATTTGTTTATATAACAAGTTCAATAAATTTTTTGTTACAATAAATAAAATAAAATAACACCTTTTTTCATGATTCTTGATATGTGGGATTGAATCTAAGTAGAAAAAAATTTAATTAAAATAATAATTTCAAATAAAAAAATTTTCTTTTTTGTTATTAAATAAACAACAATTTTTTTTTAAATATGGAACATTAGTTTTTTACGGAATTTTGTAAGCTTAAATTAGAAAAAAAAGATTCAAATCGGTTCAGAAATAGCTTCTGAATATCAGTTTATCCGCGAAATTTTTTGTTTAACTCACTGTGCGCCCGTAAGTTGCAAAAGGCGACTTTATTCCCGCTCAATAACCTAAAAAAGTGACATTTTTATGTATTTGTGATAAAAACCATATTCTTCCTTTTGCATATATTCTCGCAGAAGTAGAGTACATAATGAAATCATTAAACGAGACTCGTGTAGTTTCCATCGTGGTAAGGTGTACCAATTGTACCAATTTCAATATCAGCAACATGTAGGGTTACAATAGTATATTAAACCTATGCGGAATATAGTGAAAACTTGGAATTTGCAATTTTCAAAGCTTCTCTGTTATTCATTCAAACAGTTAATGCTCATGCGAGTATTTATTTCAGATGGTTCTTCAAGACGTATTTAGTTGCTCGGCAACATTTACGGTACATTTATTTTTATTTGAAATTGATAAGTATTCTCACCGGCTACATATTTACCCAGGCTATACCGAAAACTTGGGTCAACCAACTAGGTCAGAGGAATATTTTCTTTTAAGAAAGCATTCACAGTTGATCTGATGAAAGTCTGTTTTTTATCCTTAACTTTATAAGGCTGTTCGATCTACGGACAAAAAGTTATTTCGAATATATACAGTTTTTATTCGATATTTTCTTTTCGGTATTTTCTTTTCGTACACTGCTCTCTGCATTATACGGAGTTGAGACTGTTATTAAAGTTTTCTAATGCCTGCATTACTCTCATTGTAGGGACTTAATATTAAGGAAAAAGACTATTTTCACGTATTACAATATATTTATTAGAAAAAAATTTATTTCCTTAATATTACGTCCCTGAAATGACTGTAATGCAGGCATTAGAAAACTTTAATGCCAGTTTCAACTTTGTACAATACAGAGAGCAGTTTAAAAAATAATAAATATTTATAATTGATACGATGAGTGAGTTCGCAGAAGTTTCGCCGAACGAGAAGCCCAGTAGTCTCGAGCGCCGTCGGCGCGGCGCTTTACTCTTTATGTAATTTCTCAAAAACAACAAAAAACGGTAAGATGAAATTTACAGCATCGAAAGATAAAGACTTAAGCTTTATTTTGAGACCGAAAAAAAACATTCCTTTTTTCTGCAAAAGTCATAACTATTTTGATTTTCAAAAAAATCGGACAAATTTTCAATTTTTTTAAAAATGGTTATAACCATTCGATAGATCAGGAAAGAAGCTATCAAAAACATGTGGGACAAAATTTTGTATATTCCATAGGAAATAGCACGAAATAGAACCAGAAAGAATATTTTCATTATATATTTTTTGATCATCTTTCTTGGATATGAACCGGATAAAACCAGATATATTTTGAAAATATGTATCTGAGACCGGATAGAAGCCAGATAAAGTGTTACCAGATTTTGGGCTACTTTTGGGCTACTCAATGCGAATTTGGGCGATTAGTAGTCCAATCTGGCCAGATAGAACTGGATAAAAAGCAAATTTTTTCTGCCTGGTTTGGTATTCGGTCTATATTCGATTTCTATATGTTTTATTTCCGAACTTTTTAGCAGGGGAGGTTTGACATTTTAAGTTATTCTGTTGAGCAGATATTTTCTTCTTGATATGCTGTTCTGACTTACAGTGATTGTTAATGGTACTTTTTCATTGACAATCAACTCTCGTTTTTTGAAACTTGCACGTCATACGAGTTTTATCGAAGATATACATTCCTTCATGCTTATAATCGTCAAGACGATTTGACAAAGACACAGACTTATGACCCGTCATTTTAATAATTGTATTGCATGACACTTTCGAAATGAAACTTAACCTATAACGATCACAACATTTGTTGCCCGGCACGCATTTGTTTCCTGGTTATAGAGTTGGAATGGTGCTTTCATACCTCTGCAAGCATGCAGGCTGCTTGCAGAAAATACATAAGAGTAAAAGAGATAGAGAATAAAACTAGCTGTCAAGTTGTATCAACTTTTGTATTCATTCAATGAGCATTTTGCTTTCTCATAGAGGAAGCATTAAGTATTCTTTACATCAGTATTAAATTTTCATTATTTGAGAAGTTATATTCAAAAAATTCATTTTTGAAAATTCCAATAAGGGTAACTTTCATATTTTTTTTATAAAATGCATTAAGTGAATCGATTCGTCTAGACACAAATAATCTTCATTTTCTTTACATCAGCTTTAAATTTTAATTATTTCAGAAATTATAGTCAAAAAATTACTTTTTTAAAAATACAAGTAACCGTAACTTTCTTAATTTTCAACTAAATTAATTAATCTTACAGGTCTATCGATTCGTCTCGACATAAAGAATCTTCATTTTCCTTACATCAGCTTTAAATTTTCAATATTTGAGAAGTTATATTGGAAAAATGAATTTTACGAAAATTATAAAAGTACATAAAACTTTGGAAATTAAATATTTTGTTAAACCATTGTAAGAAATTCAACTAGGTATATAGTGGAATAACTATGCAAAATTTCATCAATTTATCTCTACGTGTTTTCAAGAAATTGCTGGATCGTGACACACATACATACATACATCTGGACATTTTTTCAGATCATCATATTAGATATATTGCCCTTGAAATATGTTCAAAAAAACCTTTTTTAGGAAACTGGATTTTGTCACCATACAAAGCTTCCTCTATGAAGAAGCAACATTGGAGAAAAAGAGTTCTTTGTCTCTTATACTCTTATGTATTTTATGCAGGCAGCCTGCATGCTTGCAGAGATATGAAAGTACCAAAACGATTAGGAACAAAATGCGTACAACTCATATTGTTGGCCTTCGTGACTGTCTCAGATGGTCTCACAATCAGTGCCGTCAATGTTGGCGCTTTAACCTTTTTTGCTTGTGTCACAAAAGGTTCAAAACGAGAATTAAATGCATTTTCTTAATTACATATAAATAATTATGAAACTGCTCTCGAAATAAGTGATTTATGTGCTTAAAAAGTCAATTTATGCGGACAAATCGCAAAATACCATAAGCAATTTATGCACCGAAATAGATGACTTCATGCGCATAATTGAAAAACTCGAATTATGCCGGCTTAAAATTAAGTTTGATGATTCCAAAATATGATAAACGATTGATATTTACTCATTCCTATTAATTTTTGAAAATTATACGGTTATACGCTTGCATAAAGTTCACATCTCTAAGCATGAATTTCGTAGTTTGAAATGACGTAGACCATCCTTTAAACGGATGGGAGAATACACGTTTCTAACCCATGAGTTTTACCGTTTTAAACTGTGAATCTCTGATGTTCCCCTTCCATATTCTTGAAGTAAGGTAAGGTGTAAGTGTGGCCTAAACACTAGAAGCAAAGAAATTCACAATTTAGAACTGTGAATCTCTTAACTTTGGACGGTGAACTATTCCATGTTTCTGCCCTGTGCTACTCATGCCTTTGAAGGATGATTTCTTTCTTTAAAACAAGAACTTTTTGAAGTTTTTAAAGCGTGATATATTTCTATCGTTTGAAAGTTTGATGTTTTTCTCCGTGTAACCCCAATGTGTTGCTGATATTGAAATTGAAATTCGCTCAGCGCCCAGAACCCCCCCCCTTTCTTTTCCCTTTTTTCCTCCTTCGATAGTGATATACAAATTGTGATGATAATATTAATAGATGATGATATTCAACTATCGGTTTCAGTGATTTGGATTTCGACATAGAACGCAGTCATATCTATTGGGCAGATGGTAAAGTAAAAGCAATTAGTCGCGCATTCATAAATGGCTCAGAAATGGAAAGAGTAGTTGATTTTGGATTAGAAACACCGGATAGCTTGGCTATTGATTGGGTTTCTCACAATTTATATTGGACTGATACAGGTTCTCACCGAATCGAAGTTATTCACTTAGAAGGTCGTGGCAGAAAGGTGTTAATTTGGGAAGATCTTATTGAACCAAGATGCTTAGTACTAGATCCTCAAAAAGGGTAATTGTAAAGTAGAAATATTTTTTTACGTTTTATATATAATAAATAATCTACAAGGTTTTTTCTTCTAGTTACATGTTTTGGACCGATATCAAAGAAAATTCAGGAAATTCTGGAATTATTGAGCGTGCATTCTTGGATGGTAATCGGCGTCAAGTAATAATGTCAAATATAGGTCGAGTAAATGGATTAACTTTGGACCATGCAACAGATCGACTTTATTGGACAGATTCATTTACTCCTGCTATTGAAAGTTACGATCTTCACACAAAGAGAAGGATTACCCTTGTAACTGAAGACATAGACTACCCATTTAGTATAACTCATTATCAGGAGCATATTTATTGGACTGATTGGAATACTGGAGATATTGAGAGAATTAACAAAAGCACGGGTGCTAACAGGACATTAATACACAATCAACTTGAATCGGTAACAGCACTCTTAGTTTTTCACGCGTCGCGACAATCTGGATCAAATGCTTGTGCTGTTAATAATGGTAACTGTAGTCACATCTGCTTTGCTTTGTCTGGAATATCGGGAAAATTATCGACTACCCGCAAATGTTCGTGTCCAACTCATTATAACCTCAGCTTGGACAACAAAACTTGCATCTGTAAGTAATCTCTATTTTTCTTTATTGTTATTTCTTATTAAAGTCATGTTACTAAGTGAGTCCATGACTCATTTAATAAAAGGCCTTAATTCGATATTTATGAGTCGCATTACTACATGAGCGTAACTTTACGTTTATGAAAGTTACTCATTATAATATTTACTGTAAATTGGATAAAAAGATTTAATATTATTTATTATTACTAACTTACCAATTAACTATTTTTTTCTTTTCTAATACAAAAAATCTGACATCTGAAAAGGATGATCGCAGTAATCTTTTATCATTTCATTTTCATCATATTTTTTATATGAAAAAATGAATCACTACTTTTAGTGACAATTATACAGATTATTTTTTCTACTGCAATTCAAATTAGTCCCGCCAAACTGTGTATCGTCGAGTGAGGTCAGCACAGTGCAGCTTTCATAGAAATGACGACAATGGCTTGAATTTTCATGCCACTCAGTGACTATTAGTCACCTCGCAGCTTTCAATATTTAGTTTCTTCCACCATGGAAGTTAAAATGTCCGCCGGATCTGACATGTTATAATCTCACGCTCTTTTGGGTCTATAAAAGTAATTTTTCGAAAAACTGATGAGTCACAGCCCTCTATTCATTTCTTCTTTCCTTTTTTTTGCTATCAAAAAACTTTAAATTTCCCCTCTTTTGCCTTCAAAAACCCTAGCCAATATCTATTTGATAGATTTGTGTTTTTCCACAGATTTTGATAGTTTTCGACAGTTTGTTAACAATTTTTATTTTCAAATTCTATCGCCCTTAAGCAGGTTTAAACATTATTAAAAATTGCATCTCAATTAATAAATAAATTAAGTACTTTTATTTCTTAGAAACGGAGTAGGTAAAATTAATAAAATAATGCCTAAGTTGTAAAATGAAAATTTGTTTATAGATATACATATATTTTTTTAATGGAAGTTATAAGTATTAAACACATATACTTATGCTTTTACCGTAACAACAAACATTTTTTTAATACAAAATTATTAATTTTATATATACACTCGAAGCTCATGTTCGCGGCCAGCTCGATTGGTCGGCCGCTAACACTTGTGTATTGAAAACAATGGAAACGTTGCCGTACTGTAGACTTCGAGGCGTCTCTCTTTTCTCCTTCGGAACTAGGCTTCGACCCCACTGCTAAGATCTTACTTAATGCAACATTATTAACTCTATCCAACATACAATGTGGATTGTATGGCACTTGTGCAGTAGCGTTCGAACACTACATGTAATATGAACAGTGAAATATGATAAAGCAATTTTTTTTATTTCAGCTCCAACCAACTTCATGATGTATAGCGGTCGTAATGTAGTTGGCCGATTTTTACCGAATATTAGTGACTGTCCAGATATTATACTAAGAGTACAAGGATTGAAAAATATTCGTTCTATCGAGTTTGATCCAATAACTCAACATATTTATTGGATCGATGGACGTAGTTATGCAATTCGAAAGGCACTAGAAAATAAAACGCACGCATCAGTTGTGGTAGCAGGTGGATCTGGACACACTTTTGATTTGGCATTAGATCCTATAGGAAGACTTCTTTTTTGGTCATGTGCAACTAATGATGCTATAAATATTACCAGGCTCGATAATATTTCCAATGTGGGGGTTGTCGTCAAAGGAGAGGGAGAAAAACCTCGGTATATTGCTGTTCATCCGGAAATGAGATTACTCGCTTGGACTGACATTGGTGGAACTGCGAGAATTGTTTTAAGTAAGATGGATGGGAAAGAAAGAAGGATCATTGCTTCCAATCTAGAGCCGCCTTCCAGTCTTACAATTGATACAGTCACGAATCGAATTTACTGGTTACACGGTAAACACATAGAAGTTGCAGATGTTACTGGAGCCAATCATAGAATTCTCCTCAACACTGGTCAAAGCTCTGCTGGGCACTTATCCGTCCTGTTTAATTATGTTTATTGGTACGATCGAAGTACTCAAACAGTTGAACGTGTTGATAAAACTACTGGTACTAATAGAAATATAATGATGAATCGACTTCTTACGGACCTTATCACCGTAAAAGTGCCGGATGACCGCATCATGGAATCACATGTGTGTAGTCCTTCAAATGACTACGGTGGATGTTCGCACCTTTGCATTGGAAATTCTGCTCTACGATGTTCTTGCCCTTTGTCTCTTGTTTTGAGTGATGATGGCAGAACTTGTAGAGAAGCCCCTGCTTGTGGTACAGAACATTTTACTTGTGCAGCACCAAATTCCGCTGTTGCTCAAAAGTGTATTCCTTCCGCATGGAAATGTGATGGACAAGACGATTGTCCTGATGGTAGCGACGAATTGAATTGTCCAGCTTGCGGACAAGACCAGTTTAGGTGTCAAAATGGCCACTGCATCGGTAAGTAATTGTGACTTTCAAACAAAAAGTAAAATATAATGTTGTCATTATTACAATATTTGTCTAACATAATCAATTGATATCAATTATACTTGTTAGTACAACTGAGTGTGCAATTATGAACTGCTGTTGCAATACTTTGCATACATATGGGTTGTACAAAAGACTTTTTTAAATTGGCTGCTCGACGCTGTCCAGGATTTGGCTCAATTCTTTTTTCTAATAATATGTGTGAAAAAAAAAATAGGAAACAAATTAAAATTTTTTCCTTTACACATACATGCAAAACCCTCGTTTGTCCAACGTTTAACGACATGCAAAATGGTCGATTCCACACCGTCCTAAAAAGCAATGATCAAAATCCTCAACATCGATTAGCAAAATGCTGTCACCGGTTAGCAACGTGCTCTCCATGGTTACCAAAAAATTTTCTTCACCAATTGCGATGCCATCTAGCGTCGTAAACGGTTACTATGTGAACAATGTTTTGTTTGAAGTTGGGTTCGGTTGGGTTGATGTCTATAAACGGTGAACAAACGAGGGTTTTGCATGAATTTGTAAATTTGTTCGATACGAGAGGCTAAACGGGCGATTTGGTAACTACTCGTGTGAAGGGATGGCCCCTCTTCCGAAAAGCCTTTTTTTAAGAAGCTTGCGGTGAACGTGATTGAAGGCGAACCGTTCAATTGAAAAAAAATCATCAGATTATTGAACAAGAATGTCATTCGGTGTACTTGAACGAAGGATTAAAAAAAAATTGCACTAAAAAAACCATTTTGCAAGCAAAAATCGACTTTTCAGGTGTTGCAAATTTCGAATAAATAATTATTTGAAAAAATTGCACATGTTTTTCTAAAAAATGAATCGTTTAAGTACACGAGATTGTAAATACGAATAATTAAAAAAAAAAAATTCAGATCGGTTGAAAACTTTTTGAGTTATCACGTTCTCGCCGACGGTACTTTTCAAAAAACTCTATTCCGAGATAATCACGATTAAAGTTTTGTGTTTACAGGAAAATATGAAATCATGTTCTTTTGCGGCACATATTTTTCTAAGAAACAAATTTTACGGTTACAAGCACCTTAAGGGCGTTGAATAAAGCGAACTTGTAAATTTTTACGGGTGCCCCCCATTTTTATTACGGCCCTGTCCTCTCAAACGCATGAGAAAAGATATGGCGAGTTTAAAACCTACAACTTGAATGTTTTTTTATAGACACAACAGACTGTAAACAAAAAAAAAACGCGTTGTAAAATTTTTTCAAGGAAATAAACTTTACTATTACTACGCGAATTTCACCATCCGATGCGAAAAAAGAAAGGAATCCTATTCTAATATTCTAATAAAGTTTTTGTCAAATATACGACCGAAACTTTTTGTACAAACAATTACCGCTATCGCCTCGTGAGCGCGCTGCTAAATCCACTTTCTCTGCCCTTCTGCATCATCACCTGTCATCTTACAGGTCATCGAATCGCGCAATAGGAAGAGAAAATTTACCGCAAATCAAATCTGCGTTGAAAATTTTAATTGCGTTTTTCTCAAAACTGCATATTTAAACTCGAGTGACGGTGTAGCTCGAAAACTAATCATCCAATCGACTTCAAATTTATACGCAGTCTTTATTATATGTTTCTACAGAGGATGAACCTCCAACTTTTTGTTATATAAAAAATTACAACTTTTATAAACAAAAAACGAGTGTTTTTTAAAGAAAAAATTTAAATTATTTTGGAAAACTATACCATTTTTATAATTTTTAATATTTTCAAAAGCTAGAGGTCTAGAGAAATTCATGTAGTTTATTAAATTTTTTTTTTTCGATCATCCTGGCATGACCGACGCCGTCACCCGTATTTCAACTTTTTTTAAAGGACTTTAGCGGTTCGCTTTGTATCTTCGCTTCCAATGAATGTTTTTTGACAAAAATTTTATGATAAATACGTGAAGTCATGTACAATATACTGCAAAATTTTTAGAAAGATTAAAAGCGTAGTTCTTTCTTTTTTAATCTTCAAAAATTGCTGTTTTATTCGTCCAAGAAACTAGCATAGCATCATAAAAAAAAGAAATAGCATGAACGGGGGTAACTACACGCAGACAATTTGTACGGTAATCATTACCGAAAGTTGTGATGAAATTCGGATATCGTGACATTTCGGTAAATTTTCACGTACAGAACTGTAAAAGGAATTGTATGAAAATCTACCAAGCTCTCGGTACAGAGTACCGCACTGCTCATGAGAACATCCTATACTAAATCACAAGAAAGTTTAGGATCCTGAACTTGAGAATTTACCAAGCCGTGCGGTACTCAATACCAAATGGCTTGGTAGATACAGCGTGGAGAGAAAAAAAAATAATCTGGGTATTAATGTATGTATATTTTACAAATACATATACATCATACCCTTACATATTATACATACAACTTCAATGTTAAGCTATACTAGAGTATACATACATAAACCTATTCCTATGACTAATACATACATATATAAAACTATATCGCTATATTCAACGAATCGCACGCACTACGTTGAGAGTTTAGATTTGAATCGTCCTTATATACTAACCAGTAGAATATATCACCACTTGTGACAAAGAAATAACAGGGGCGAACGAAAATATCATGTGGTTGAAGTTCTGAATGTTCACAATGAACGAATTTTTATATTATATTGCATTTTATTGTATTTATTGAATAAAAAAACTGGATAAAACAAAAATACATTTTATAAAGAAAATTCGCAAAAAGGTAGCTCAAATTATAAATAGAGTTGAAATTAGATTGCAAATGATAATATCTATTATATTAATGATTATATAAATAATTAAGCGATGTAAATAATTTAGTATGAATAAACTCAATTGAAAAGAAGAAAAAAAAAGTATTTTAAGAAAATATTATATTATTATTCATCTTTATATAGTTATAATGTTCTATTCAGTAAATTTTCTAAATTTGCACAAAGCATATTAATTATAATTATTATTTTACACGTTCCTCTTAATGCAATCGACAATTTTGATAAGTCGATGTGAAATATAGATTTATAAAACCATTTTTTAATTTTTACAACTAAAATATAATTTTATATTTTCACAACTAAACTTTTAATGATTTTTGGTTCAATTTTGAAAAACAGAGAAATATGAGTACTTTAATTTAATTTTTCTAGACGTATAAGCCAGTTTTTAAAGGATATTTTTGTTTCCCAACGTTGTGGAACTAAAAGTCTTATAAAATCCGTTATAGATTGCTTAATATGCTTCGTATAGGTTTAGAAAATTTACTTAAAAAACATTTTTAATTAAAAAAGGGGAAACAGGGGGAATTTCTCAAAATAAGGGGAAGACTGTGCACCCTGAATATAGTTTATTATTAAATTATAACTATAGGAAGAGGTGGAAAATATTAAGATAACTTCTGAAAGATGAGAACAATTTATTACGGTAATGGTTCCAGTCCAGCTCTGTGAAGGCTCACGAAAGTAAATGCGAAAAATTGAATGCGTCTGCTTTGAAATTTTCAATTTATCTTAAGTATTCTATGTTGAATACTTCCTCACTTCTTACAGTATTTACGTTAATCATTATTTTCCACCTATTACATTACGCGACTTGAAAAATTACAGTAATAATATTTATTACATTCTCATCAGAGAGAATGTATTAGATTTGTGTAAAATTTGACTCCCCCAGTTTTTTTTAAATATACATTCATCATATGCTCCTAAAAGATTATTAAATAATACTGATACTAGAAGAAAGAAAGCTGAAATGTCTCGATATCCGGATTTAACTACAACTTTCGGTAATGATTACCGCAAACTGTCAAAATCTATAGAAAGACACTACTGTTATCACTATTTTGACATTGGGGTTTTGAAGGAAGAAATCTCTAATTCTAAAGATTTATTCTATTAACGACAAATTTAAATGATTTTAGTAATATAAAAGTATTGTATAATTTTTACTAAAGGTAGGGATTCATTTCTTCTAATAATAAATATGAGAAGGATCAAACGATAAATGCCATCTTCCTTATTGAAATTCAAATCATTCGCGCCAAAACTATCGCCGCGTGAGGTCAGCACTGTATCAATTCGCAGGTATCCATTTATTAATCTATTATTTTCTGGTCGTGCTGTCAAAATATCTACCAATATCGACGCATATTTATTCACCTCCGTCGCTTCATATATTCGTTTTACCGAAAAACTAGTGAGTCTTGACTTGTTCTACACTTAATAATTTATACATCCACACATATTGCAAGTAGGTATACTCGAATTACTCTCTAAGTGTTCTGACACCCAGAACCCCGTACAAATCACGCCCCTGGAATTCGAGTTTCTCTACATTAAAGTTTTTCAAATTCTATCCGTCTTAATTACATAAGAAACTTTGAGTGCTTTGAGGAAAATGTTAAGGCTTATGGAATTTGAAAATTTCTCATGTAGAAAAACTCAGATCCCAGGGGCGCAACAATAACGGGGTTAAGACATCCAGACAGTAATTCGAGTATACCTACTTGCAATATGCATGGATGTCGAAATTATTAGAAGGATAATACAATTTCACAATAAACACACTTTTTGAGTGGTTATAATCTGTTCTTTTTCTTTTTTTTTTATTGATTTTTAATGTGTAGGGTGGCTCCCTATACATTTTGTTTGAGATACTTGTTTTGCGTCTGTCTAATTCTGTTAACTTTTCATGTGGACTAGAATTTTTCCAGACAAAGGCAAAAGAGGGAAAATTTATAGGTTTTAGATAGAAAAAAATAGAGAGAAGAAATAAATAAGGGTCGCTTGATGATAAGTTTGTCGAATACTCACTTTTATAGTCCCAAAATAGAGTGTAATTATTTCCTGTCAGAAACAGCGGACATTTTGACTTCCATGATGGAAGAAACTAAATATTGATTCCTGCTAGAGATATTCTGCAATTGACTGTAATCTGGCGCGCGATTCAAAATCAAATTAAATTCGATTTTGAGAATTTCTCTAGCAGAAAGCCAACACGTGCTGCGTGCGCAGGGTGCCCCGTTTGAGAGTACTGTCGCAGCTTTCAATATTTAGTTTCTTCCATCATGAAAGTCAAAATGTCCGCCGTTTCTGACAAGAAATAATTACACGCTATTTTGGGACTATAGAAGTGAGTATTCGACAAAATTATCATCAAGCGCCCCTTATTCATTTCTTCTCTCTATTTTTTTCTATCTAAAACCTATAAATTTTCCCTCTTTTGCCTTTGTCTGGAAAAATTCTAGTCCACATGATAGCTTTATTTCTTTCCACAGATTTTGACAGTTTTTGACAGTTTGTTCACAGTTTTTACTTTCAGTTTCCATCGCCCTTAAGGAGGATTATGCGCAACATTTGAATCATGTGAGAGTTTGTAAAAAATTTCAAAAAGAGACTGATATAAAATGCAAAAGTAGTATTCAAAAATTCTTGAGATTAATATATGTTAGATTTACAAAAAATTTGATAAATTAAATATAAAATTATTGAATAATTTAAAAAACAATTTAAAAAGATTATGATTTCAATTATTATAAAAGACTCCTATCAATATTATTTAATACGTAAATTGTTTGTTCGATATAGATTGTGCTTCTTAATAACAGTTTGTGACGTTGCGTTTTTACCGTCCCTTATTGGACACCTAAGCAACGTTTGTACTTTCGGAAATTTCCATTATTTTTGCCCTACCGGACGCTTCAGTCGAGCCAGGGTCAGCTTTAAGGGCATGAAATAATTTAATCATTGGTTTTTAACAAAAATAAAGAAACTATATTCTTCCTATAAATTACATTTCTAATTAAGAGCTAAATGAATGATTTGAGAAGCAGATAGCCCCTGTCGTACAATTGAAAAACTATCGATAAAAGAAACGACACTTCGATCACATTATTTTTGCGCCCTCAAACACCGCGTATTGCTAAGATGTGGATACAATGGCGGATTTTAAGGAATTCCACAGATTTTGTTATTTTTCTGTGTTTGTTTACATTTTTTCGTCAAGTGCTGCAACAGGCTTAATCAGAAAGAATGTCGCTATCAAAATCTAAAATTTCTTAAAAATAATCCTAGTTCGGACGATAAAGGGATATATAAAATAGGATCACGCGAAACTTCAAGTTAATCGGTTCATTAGAACTTGAGAAATATGTCAAACGTGTTGGAAAAAGTAGTTTCGAGAAAAGCGTGTTTAAAGATTTCAGCGAAGTTGCAGGCAGCTTTCACTCACATTTCGTTAATTGGCGATTCCTGCTCCATACATTGGACAAATATGTTAAAAAATGAAAATAGTAGTATTTTATGCATTTAGGGATACATACAGGCGTTTTTTGTCGAGCGTGACGTATGCAGTATGAGTCGTAGCTCGAAGACGCCCCGAGAGCAAAGATAAGTTCTGCATACGTTGCGCGAGACAGAAATGTCTTTACCCCTGTTACATACGATATTTTCTTCAAAAAGTGCACGAAACCACGTGTTTGAGAGCATGTAAAGCGAGCTGAAAGTTGCTGTTTCTAGAGGTTAGAATAGCGCGACGACAAGATTCTCCGCCAGAGGCAGTACTATCGCGAGTTTTTTTTACCTCCAGCTGGAGTTTTTTTCCCTGTTAGGAGTTTTTTTTCCCAGTTTATTTCACTGCTCTGAAAACCTGCTTTACATGTTAGAAAACACGTGAGTCAAACCAGGTCAACTCTACCCAACATATTCCATGAAAACCTAAATGATGAAATTAATTATATATTTGTGAAGTATTGGATCATACAAAAAAACAATTTAAAGGATTTTTGATATTCCTTTTTTTTTATTGTTTTTTTTTTGTTACATAAATATTTAGACACTATTTTCTTACAAAAAGCATAATCCAAATTCTGTTAATGATAATCGAGTGAAATTTTTATAGATTATAGATAAATATTCACCCTTTCACATGAACTAGACAGATAAGCGATATTTGTTTAAAATAGGCATTTTTAATAACAATTTTATAAACAATTGGAAATGTGTATGTGTTCTCGATACGCGAGTGAGCTAAAATTTTATATACATGTACAATGAACCTTCAGCTTTAAGTTCCTAAAGGAAAAAAATTGTATTTGACCTTAGGAGTGTGGAAAAAGAATTTTTTCCTCGCGCTATACATCGGCGGGCGAGATCGGCACTGGAGCCAGACGCGGCGTTTGGATCGGGATTCAGTGTGATGTGTTTGTTTCGAAATTAGAAAAATAAAAAACTGTCATAATTTGATACAAATGTAATTATTATACTGCAAAGTAATATAAAATATAATAAAGTATCCCTACTTTTTCTTACTAACAATGATTTGATCGAAATATCTGGGATCTTTAGAAAAAAATGTACACTGAATTGTTGTTTTATTCTTTGCCGTAAAGCTTGACGGGTATTTCTGACTGTAATTGCTTAGCTAAAGCGAGGTTCCAATTTTTTTTCGTGAACATTGTGTTCAGCATGGGAACAAAAGTTAAAATCAATGTTTTTAAAAAACACTTCAGCTCAGTTGAAAAAACTGATAGGAGAATTTAAGTAGTTCCCATCAACGAGTTGTAAGTTTGCTTTATAAGCATTTCTTTTGACAACATCCTCAATCTCAACACACGACCATTTTCTAAAGATCCCAGATATTTCGATCAAATCATTGTTAGTAAGAAAAAGTAGGGATACTTTATTATATTTTATATTACTTTGCAGTATAATAATTACATTTGTATCAAATTATGACAGTTTTTTATTTTTCTAATTTCGAAACAAACACATCACACTGAATCCCGATCCAAACGCCGCGTCTGGCTCCAGTGCCGATCTCGCCCGCCGATGTATAGCGCGAGGAAAAAATTCGTTTTCCACACTCCTAAGGGCAAATACAATTTTTTTCCTTTAGGAACTTAAAGCTGAAGGTTCATTGTACATGTATATAAAATTTTAGCTCACTCGCGTATCGAGAACACATACACATTTCCAATTGTTTATAAAATTGTTATTAAAAATGCCTTTTTTAAACAAATATTGCTTATCTGTCTAGTTCATATGAAAGGGTGGATATTTATCTATAATCTATAAAAATTTCACTCGATTATCATTAACAGAATTTGGATTATGCTTTTTGCAAGAAAATAGTGTCTAAATGTTTATGTAATAAAAAAGCAAACAAAAAAAAGGAATATTAAAAAATCCTTCAAATTGTTTTTTTTTGTATGGTCGAATACTTCATGAATATATAATTAATTTCATAATTTAGGTCTTCATGGAAAATTTTGGGTACAGTTGACCTGGTTTGACTCATGTGGTTTTCGTGCACGTGTTGAAGAAAAGTATGTTAAAACTAGCTGTGAATTTGATCTCGGGTGTTTCATTGAACTATATTTATAATTGTTTGTGCTCATTTTTGAGCACTTTGCTTCCTCATAGAGGAAGCATTAACGATTTTCAAAATTAAAAATAATCATAATTTTCTTAAAATTCTATAAAATTCATTAATCGTACAGGTCAATCGATTTGTTTCGACGCAAGGAATCTTTCTTTCCCTTACATAAGCTTTGAATTTTCATTCTTTGAGAAGTTATAGTCGGAAAATCAATTTTACAAAAATTCAAAATCTACATAAAAATTTTAAAATTCAATATTTTGAAAAATCCTTTGGCAGGTTTTGAGATATTGGTGGTACCAACATGCCCTACAAATTTCATCAAATTATCTACAACTATCTTTAAGTTAATAGGGCGACAAAAAATGGAGACACACACACACATACACACATTCGGACAATTGATGAGAAGATTGTATTAGACATTTATCACGTGAGGAAAATGTATCGAAAACAAAGCTTCCCCTATGAGGAAGCAGAATGCGTAGTTTTCAACCTACAGAGTAACAAAGGTGATCAATCAGAAGCACGATTTAGACCATCTAGTATTCGTGACCCACGCGTTGAATGTGTGACAACTAGTATTGTACTTCTGATTGGTTAACTTTATTATTTTGTAGTTCGAGAACTATGCATTTTTCAACATTTTGTTATGGAAGTTTTCAACTTAGTTTTTGCTCTAGTATTTATAGTTTCACGATGACAGATAACTAGAGAAACACCCTGTATAACCACCACTCGTGCTAATGAAAATTAAGAAAAAAATTAAAAGTAAATTATTATCTTTACACAATTCTAATGTATATATTTCTTGTACAGATATAAGTTGGGTTTGTGACGGAATGGCACATTGCTCTGATGCTTTTGACGAAGCTAATTGTTGCCGACCCGGGCAATTTCAGTGCAAAGTCACAGGCGTTTGTATCTCCAAATCTACCCTCTGCGATGGCTGGGAAAACTGTGCAGATGGAAGTGACGAAAATACTTCTGTTTGTGCCTCTGTGAATAACCATCAACGAGACCCAACTCTGGTAGTAGACTCCGGAAAAAGTACTTACATCGTTGTCATTTTAGCAGTTTTTATTGTTTTTCTTGGTGGAGGACTATCCGTTTACTACTGTCGTAAAAGAATTTCAGCTAATAGCGATCTACCCGATATTTTGTACGACTCCGCAGGTGATCCTCTTTCCCCGAAACCAAGTAGACTTGTTAAACCCATTTCTTCGCAAAAAAATAACAGAAAGGACGTTAAACCAGGATTGGATACAATAAGAATGTCCGCTTTGAATGGAAGCAGCATTGGATCAAGTTACGATCGCAGTCATATAACAGGTATTTATTATTTCACAACATAAAATCACAAAAGAATGATTAATTATACCTGTTTTACCCATGGAGTTTAGATGAATCCAAATCATAAAGCATACACACTATATCAGTTTTTAGAGATAATTAAGCTTTTTGGCAATTTTTTGTAAGAAAAATAGGATGCGAGTCTATGCTGTAATGACTTCTAATAAACAACTTTTTCAAAGGAAGTATTGAATGTCGGTTATTCAAAATTCGAAAATACCATATTCGTACCGACAAAATGCACATATCTAATACATGATGATATCGATGGGTTCTACGAAGTATTTGCTATAGTTTTTTCTTCTCATACAAAAGAGTCTGTCTGTGTATTTTGAATAAGAACTACGCTAACGTTTCGTTCACGATATATGGGTGATTCTCCACAAACAGGGCACTTTTGTGTCTTGGACCTCTAATAACTAAAATAAGTAGTGTTTGTTTATAAAACTTGACTAACCTCTTCATTTGAGCACAATACAATACCTCTGTAAGAAAAAATCAAGTCATATCATCGTATATTTTACAAAAATGCTCTCAAATACTCGAAAAATGCCTTTTTGGGATGTTTTCACAGGTGGGGCGCCAAGTTTAGGAACGTGTATTCAATACATAATAATGGTTTCAAAGTTTGTCTCAAAAATTATAAAATTCATGAGAAATATTTGGATTTTCCTTATATATTAGTAGAGAAAAATGTTATTACACACGTGTCTCCCTAAATGTTTTCAATAGCTACGATAACCGAATGTCTCATACTTTTCATCAAGTTCTGATCATTTTGTTGCTCTTATCTTTTCATAAAATCTAGAACAAAAGCCGCACTGGAAAGATGATAATTCCATGTAGCACATAAAAAAGAAGTTGTTATCAGAAGGATTTATTAATTACTTTTGTTTTCAAATAGTATACTCGAATCTCCCAATATCAACCTTCCGAATATTAACAATCTCCCAATATCAACCGCATTCCTTTCTCATTATCAACCTGTAGTTACCGCAAATATCACTGAATACACTGCGCATGAGTTGCGCGCTCGGAATCTGATTGGTTGCTTTTAGCGCGCAATTTAAAATGCTAAAAAATATTATATTACTCGCAATACGCATGCGCAATTGGTGTGCCATTTGAGAAAAGGAATTTTGTTTATATTGAGAGAGCGTCTGGTCTGGATTTCATTGATATTGGGATATTCGAGTGTAAACAGTAATTTTGTATGGTTTTCAGATACCGTAGCAATCGGATAGTTTGCATTTTTTAAGCAAAACTATTATTTTCTGCCATGTTACGTTTAATGTGTTAATAGTTTACAGTATTGTTTTACTTTACATACACTCAGAAGAAATCACCCGGAAAATCGAAAATTGAAAACGCTTTTATGTGCTACAGGTCCTTTAAGTGAGAATTAAGCGTGAATTCTTTAAGGCGCCTTTCTTTAAGGCCAATAAATCTAAAAATTGTGAAAAGAAATAAATTAAAAAAAATATTTATATATTATATATATTTTTTAATGTTTATGTTTATTTATGAAGTCGATTCATTACTTTACTTTTAAATTTATAGGTGCGTCAAGTTCAACACGCGGTAGCTCTACAGGCGGATATCCACAAGAAACATTAAATCCACCACCTAGTCCCGCAACAACAGCTAACTCTACTAGATGTTCCAGCAGTAATGCTTCGCGGTGCAGGCCATATAGACATTATAGAAGTATGAATGCACCACCTCCACCAACACCGTGTAGTACAGATGTGTGCGATGAATCGGACAGCAATTACCCTACACGTTGGAGATATGAGACAGAACCTTTTCCTCCACCGCCCACTCCAAGATCTGTTTATCACAGCGACGTTGCAATAAGTTGCCCACCTTCTCCAAGTTCTAGGTCATCTACTTATTTTCATCCTTTGCCACCTCCACCTTCGCCAGTTCCATCTTTTACAAAAAAAGACTATTAAATTCTAGAGTTTATATGTTTATAGTAAATTCTTTGTTTATTTTTAAACATACATTTTTTTCTCAAAGTACTTCTACTTTCTCATCAAATTTTTTTTATGGCTATTATGATACTTACAGCACTGAATAGTGATTTTTTTTAGAGATTTTCTCGAAATATAAGTGAACAGTTATTTCCTTACCAGGAGTTAAATTGTTTATAATGTTTAAGGGGTTAGTACCAAAGTTTTCACCTTTTTGTTAAGAATTTTTTTTTTCAAATTAAAATTTATATTACTGATTCTAACTTTTTACATGTGAATATAGATATGAAACACTATTACAAAAATTTTTTTTTTAATGATAAGTCTGCCTGGTATGGCTGCTGGAAGTTTCCCATTTTAAAAACTGGTCGCCATGATATTTCAAGTTTGGAGGCTCGGAAATACAAAAATCAACGAGATTTATAAAGATTAGACTTTTCGCTATCGCGTAAACCAAAGTAGTTGAAATCAGAAAAAAAATAAATACTAAATGGCCGACTTGAAGATTTTTCACCTTTTTTTTAACCGTAAATTGTTTTAAAAAAAGGGTTAAATATTAATCAATAATTATGATTTTCGTTCATGCTATGAAGACATATGTTTAGAATAACATATCCAAATTTCAGCCCGATCGGTCAAATAGTTTTTTCTGAATCCAGGCGACCAGGTTGAAAAACGTTGTTTCGAGAAAAACGTGTTTCAAGTTTTTGTTCTAAAATATAGGGTGATCCATTTTAATCTATAAGTATCTTTCAAAATACTTTATTTACAAAAAAATGGTTTAGACAAAAGTTGACCAGGACCAAGAAGGCCATTTAAATGTACCATCATTTTGATATTGAGTTCAATTTTCAAGGTCATTTCAAGGCCAAGACAATTTTTTTAATAAGAATCCCTACATTTAACTGCGGATTTAACTGCGTTTTTCGACCTGTTCTTGACATTTATGACCAAAATAACGATTAACCCAACAATTCTACATGTATTTATTAAAAGACTTTGCACCTTTTAGAAAATCGAATTATCAAAAATTTTCTTTGGTACTAACCCCTTAAGGGCGTTGGATAAAGCGAACTTGTAAATTTTTTCGGGTGCCTCCCATTTTCATTATAGTCCTGTCCTCTCAAATGCATAAGAAAAGATATGGCGAGTTTGAAACACACAACTTGAATGTTTTTTTATAGACACAACACAGACTGTAAATAAAATTAGGAGTGCCTTGTCAGAACATTCTCATTACACTATGCGCGCTTGCATTCGCTTACCAATCTTCATCTCTGATATATAATTATACTAAAATTACTTTATTTTTATGTGAAGAAAACTAATTTACTTAAGATTCTATCGACCTTAAGGAACACATTCTTATCAGTGCACATCAGTTTTAATTATCTTTATTTTTTTGAATTTTTGAAAAGTTATATATCTGACAACTTTTGTTTTATAAAAAAAGTCATAATGATAAATTGTTCGACTAATTGAATACTATGAATATCGTTAAACAGAATTTGTAAATTAAAAAAAAAAAAATTTTCGAACTTTAAAAATTATCCAAATTTTTTAATTTTTATCAAAAATGTTTGGCTAACGAACTTGACCTTTATTTTAGGACAATAAAGAGTATACCAAAGGCCAATGAAATCGATCAATTCTTTCAAAAGTTATCGTGCTCACAAACTAAAATCTACAGACAGATAGACAGATACATTGATAAAAATATGTTTTTTGGGTTCAGGGGGTCACAAAACGTCGACATTTTCCAAAAATTGGGGGGGAGGTCAAATTTTACACAAAACTAATACATTCTCTGATGAGAATGTAAAAAACGCGTTGTAAAAAATTTTTGATGAAAATAAATTTTATTATTACGACGCGAATTTCACCACCCGATGCGAAAAAAGAAAGGAATATACTTATAAAATTTTCGTCAACTAGACGATGAAAGATGACAGGTAATGACAAGTTTGCTTTATCCAACGCCCTTAAGTCAATTAAAGAAGTTTATTTGGATGCGAAAGAAAGTGTGGAACATATATTAGATAGAGAATTAATTAAAATTTTTGATCGTTATTTTTTCTCTTGTACGTTCATGTAAAATGGGACCATGTTATAGATTATAGTGTATGATATATTTGCTTCTTTGCATGTGAAAATCGTGAATTCTTTGTAAGTGTCAAACCTCGAATTTTATAGGAGACACAAAACATCATCTAACTTTCATTTAATTTAATAAGAATAATCCATCTCCGAGAAAATTTTTGTCAAAGGAACGGCCTATCTCAACATATCCGATTTTCATACATTAAAAATTGTGAAACTTTTTTATTTTTGGATTAAAAAAAAAAAAAGAAAGTGCTTTCGAGCCATTAGTTAGATCTATTGAATCGCGAAAAGAGCGCTTCAAGAAATAACCATATGCAAGAAAATCGATCGATTTTCAAGATCGACACGTTTAAAAAAAAAAAAAAAAAGAAACAACAATTTTAACACTTAAAAATTGCATAACTACTACGTTACAGTATGGACAATACTTTTCTGCGTCTTCGAGCTGAAAATGCTCCAAATTGTAAAGAGATCTATTTCGGTTTATATAAGAGCTGTAATTAAGCACCGTCAATCGGCGTTGTGTAACGTAAAGCTAAAATTACTTTTTTTTTATTTGACACATTATCAAATTTCAAATAAAGTGTCAAGACTTATTTTAACCAGTGAAATCTGCTAAGCCCTATTTTGAAAACGAATAAAAAATTTTTTTACAAAAAAAGTTTCTGTAGTATTTAAAATATTCTATGTAGTAAATTATATTGAAATACAAAGCAATTCTGTACCAGGTTTCATTTGTTGAGAGTTTGCTGAATACAGAAAAAATTGATCAAAATCAGTTAATTTTGCAAGCTTTCGCTGAATTATCTTTTTTAAAATATAGTACATTGTACTCTAAAATACAAAACAAAGGATTCCATAAGATTGTAATTTGAGAATTCTTGTTTTTGGCTGAGTGAACGTTAGCCTCGTCAATATAGTCAGTAAGAAACATTCAGGGAAATGTGCCCGGATTTCAAGTGCGGATTGAAGGGGGTGGGGGAGAGCCACACAGCATCACTCGCTCTTCCAAAGAAAACCCAGACTTATTTTGTTCAAAGATTTTTTTTCGTGACCTTTTTTTAGCAATGTTCCCAACCAGCATGGTAGCATCTCCCTGAAACTCTTACCTATATCCGACCCTTCGGGATTCTGGAATCATTTTTGAAGAACTGTAAAGGACACAACTAGTTTGACCGCCTGAAAAAAGTGATTTTTTTTTTTAAATAAAAAAAAAGTATTGCATCGAATGTTTTAAAATTTTGCAGATATATTTATGCATAAATGATGAATACAAAGGAATGTTTTCAAATAAAAATATTCGATTTTCAGCAAGTTATCCACCATCTCTTGAGTCTTCAAAAAAAAGTTCTTCTACTAGTGCAGTAATTGTACGTGCAGTAAATGTAAGAAAATGCAAAATTATATTTTTCATCCAATCGGAAAACTGGAGCGTCATTGTATGAAAAAACAAATGCGTAATAAGCTAAAAACAGAATCAAGTCAATCGGATGATTTTTGAACGAATTACAGCTGCAGTAAATTTGAAAAATGTAGTTTTAAAAAAAACGCGTTTAAAGGTACGATCCTTAAGTAACGCGCTTTTCTAACTGATGAGCAGCTGCTCTTTCGAAGGCTGTAATTCAGAAACTATTTGAGTTTTTCACTTGAAATTTTAATGTTATTTTTAAAGGTATAAATTATCGAAAAATGCAAAGAAAATCGAAGTTTTAAAAATTTCAAACTACTTGTGCCCCTTAAACATTGATAATTTGAAGTGAAAGGTGAAATTTTCTTTTGCTGTTTGACTTTTCATACTTTCCGTAAAATAACATCTTGAACATATTTCAACGTATTTGAATTATTTGTACATTATATGTTAGACTTGACAACCTTCGAAACGTAAGTATCATTTTGATCCAACCAACAGTTTTGTTACATATAGATAGTCGAGTAGTGATTAATATTAAAAATAACTTTACACGGAGAGTAAATGCGTGCACTCTGTGCGTCGCAAAAATCATGTACAAAAATGTTCAATGAAGCCTTCCACTCTTTTCGATTGTAAAAATGTCAACTCAACCCTGCTTTTCATAAGATTCTAATGGAAAGAAGGGTTGGGTTGACATGATTACAATCGATAACAGAGGAAGACTTCATTGAACATTACTGTACATACTAGATATTTGAACTGAAGGCTGTTGGAGTAACGGATAAAAAGTCATTTCGAATATATATAGTTTTTAATCCGAAAAAATACCGATTTTATCAAAAGAAATTAGTTTTTTCCAAAAACAAAGAGCATTCCCCTCTCCTGGCTTCGAGAAACCCTTCTCGGCTAAAAGAAATTTCAATCCGTGTATTTTTGAGGTCTAAAAACTATATATGAAGGGTGGAAATCCAAAAATACCTAAGAGCCATTTCCCATATTTTATGAGCGGACGAAAAAACGTTCGCATTGTGCCATTTTTCAATATTTTTCTTTTTTCTGTAAAATATTATTATTAGATTATAGCGGAATACTTCACGTGTTAAAATTTCAAACATTTTTAACCAAAATTACGAAAGATAAAGTCTTTTCAAATTTGACGACGCATTAGTCGAGGGGGGATTGGAAATCCAAAAGTACTTATGAACCAATAATAATAATAATACATGTCGTGTATTCATCGCCACTCAAACGACGTTTTCGGTTTTCGTGTTTACAATTCACCATTTCTACGTTGTTACGGCAACAAGAATAATGATTTTCGTATCAAAATGTTTGTAAACGAATACAGTATTAAGATATGTATACCGATTTAACGATTTTTTAAGTGAAAAGGTTTGTCAATAGAATAGAATGTTGAGAGACGATTCTTACTTTGACAGTTAACACTGCGTACTACTGAGATAGTTGTTTTAACCTATTATTTAGATTATAATTGAAAATTCACTAAATTCATCAAAAGACTGTGTTAAAATTAATTGAACAATCTAAATTATTTACTTCAAGTCAATTTGAGCGCCAGCTCATTTTATATATTATAAAGCAAAAGTACATTTTTAAATTAAATTTAAGTTAAAGCAAAGATATTAGTCCCTAGATGCGGCAAGGACCAGGAGTGGGAATGCTTTTAGGTGAGGAGAATTGCATTTTAACCTATATCGAGAATATAATCTTCTTCAAGTTTTCATAGTTTTCGTGAAAACCGAGGGGCTGTGCACTGAGTAAGTCTCTTGACTACCACCTCGAATCGAGCATGGGAATCCTTCTAGGATTCAGTAGTAGTCTCTAGCAATATCTGAGCATTCTTTGAGTATCCTGCTTAAAATGACAGATACAATTCAGATAAGAAACGGATAGAAGTTGGAACGTATCTGGTTGTCCCTGGTTTCTATCCGGTATTGTACCCGGGCTCTATCTGGTTCGATATTATGTTCGAGCTCGGTTCCTACATGTGTCTTATCCGGGGCTGTGTGGTTTCTACCCAGTTTGTATCCGGTGTTTCAGTAAGAACCCGGTTCTTATCGTGTACCTATTCGAAATACATCCAGGTTTTTACCCCGGTTTATACCCGGTATTTGACCGGGTTATATCTGGGGCAATATGATATTTGTACCCGGTCCCTACATGGGTCTTATCCGGGACAGTGCACTTTCCCTTTGCGTAATTTAAGAAGAAACGGTGGCTCGTTGCATCGTTTGGTCGATGGGCTTGATATTTTTTTACAATATCATAAAATTTTCCATCGATAGTAAACGATCTTGGAATTTTCGTCTTCGTATTTGGAATTTTTACGAGCAGCATTGATGCATGGGCTGCTACGTCGTTTATCGTTGTTTTGGTCATTTCCTTGCATTTCATTTTTATATAATTTGTAGAATTTTTCTCATGTATTTATAACCATGTGTGTGTACGCTTTTTTGCGCGCGCGTGTGTGTGTGTTTGTGTCTATGTGTCAAGTTACAGACGTTAAGGGCGTTGGACCAAATTCTAACTTCAAAATTCGACTTCTTCATTTTACTCAACGAAATTTATAGATAAATATTTTTTCGCTCTGTAGCGCTAATCGTTTTTTAAATATAAGACTGCATACAGAGCGAAAAAATATTTAGTTTTGACACTTCTTGCGTAAAATGAGGAATTCAAAATCTGACTTCAAAAGTCAATATTTTTATTTTTTCAAAAATTATCTGAATTAGATATTTTTTCGTTCTGTACGCATAATTATAGTTAAAAATTGATTAATTCTACAGAGGGAAAAAATTCCAAATTTCATATTTGTTGATTAAAATGAAGAAATCGAATTTTTAAATTAGAACTTGGCTCCAACACCCTTAAGCAAGAATTTTAACCTCCAAATGTCGAAAATTTAATACTTTTTGTGTAAGAGGAAAAGTTCAAGTTTTAACCACTGTAATTAGCACTTCAAATAAAAAACGGAATACTACTGTGTAGCAGAAAAAATCTAAATTTAATTTTTCTATAGAAAATTTTAATTTTAATTTTGAGGATAAGGATCTTGCTCAACATGCTTAATATAATTTATTGATATTTTGTAACACTTACTTTTGTTGCTAGATATTCCTGGTCGGGAGCATCATTTAGAAATTTTTACATACCTTCGTTTGTCAAAATTTTTACTTTTTGCTTCCCCACAGAATCCAACAAAATCCAGTGTGTGTGTGTGTGTGTGGGTGTGTCACGATGCAGCAATTTCTTGAAAACGCGTAGAGATAAATTGATAAAATTTTGTATAGCTATTCCACTATATAACTAGTTGAATTTCTTATAAAGTTTTAACAAAATATTTAATTTTACAAGTTTTATATACTTTTGACATTTTCGTAACATTCATTTTTCCACTATACTTCTCAAATATTGAAAATTTAAAGTTGATGTAAGGAAAATTAAGATTCCTTTCATCGAGACGAATCTCTTGACCTATACGATTAATGCATTTCATTAAAAAATAAGGAAGTTATGTTTAGTTATAATTTTCAAAGTTAATTTTTCGCTCCATGTTTTCAAATAATCAAAATTTTGAGTTGACGTATTGAAAATGAATATTCTTTATGTCGCGCTTTGCGACGCTTGCGCCCTTCGGGACGCTTACGCGCTTCGCGACGTTTGTACCTATTTGTTTTTAAATTACTACAAAATGGAATGGAATGCAAACGAAAGCTAATTTTCTTAAGGTTTTATCGACCTTAAGGAGCACATTCTGATCAGGGCACTCGCGCTTCGCGCCCGATATTTCATTTAAATCTCGCGCTTCGCGCTCGACTTTCTTTAACAATATTTTTCATGATTAAAACTAAAACTACTCATCCTGTTGAAGAATGGTCAAGGGGAACTTGTAGATCTTTTTAAGGCCAATAATTATGTTTCTTATCATTTTCTCTGAATCTCGCGTTATTTGGCTTCTAATTCAAGTTTTATTTCATTTTTTTGGATTTTCAAAGTATTATAAGTCTTTCAATTTTTTTTTATCTAAAAAAGTCATTAAGAAAAATTGTTCGTCTTTTTGAGTACTACGAACATCCGTCATTAAAATTTTTTAATTAAAAAAAAAAAGGTGGTTTCAAAAATTTTCAAAATGCTCCAACTTTTTGAATTTTTATCCAAAATGGCTGGCTAACGAACTTAACCTTCATTTTAGGACACTAAAAGAGTATACCAAAGGACAATCCAATTGGTCAATTCTTTCGAAAGACAGACAGACAGATACATTCGTAAAAACATGTTTTTCGATTCACGGGGTCCCAAAACGTGGACATTTGATGAAAACTGGGGGGGTCAAATTTTACACAAATCTAATACATTCTCTCTGATGATAATGTAATAAGAAAGTTATGCTTTATTGTAATTTTCGAAAATGAATTTTTTGAATATACAGGGTACTCAAAAAACATTTTAATATTTTCGGATTCCTTGTGAAAAACTGAAAAGAAAATGTTAATTGATTAATTAGATTAAAAGCATAATTACCGATGGCACATGGACTGTTGGCACTATCCTGATCTTTAATTGCTAATAACTCGGTAATTATGCTTTTAATCTATTTAATCAATTAACATTTTCTTTTCAGTTTTTCACAAGGAATCCGAAAATATTAAAATATTTTTTGAGTACTGGGACACCCTGTATAACTTCCGAAGTAATCAAAATTTAATGCTGATGTAAAGAATACTTCATGCTTCCTGTATGAGGAAGCAAATCATATTTGCTTACAGGAAGCAAAATGTTCATTGAATGAGTATAAAAGTTGATACAACTTGACAGCTAGTTACTCGGATATCCATTAGATTTTCTTTTTAAAAGAGCAGTTAGTTGGTGATATGACTCAATGTCGATTTTTACATTATCATCAGAGAGAATGTATTAGAATTGTGTAAAATTTGACCTCCCCAGTTTTCATCAAATGTCCACGTTTTGGGACCCCCTGAACCCGAAAAACATGGTTTTACGAATGTGTCTGTCTGTCTGTATGTCTATCTGTAGATTTTAGTTTGTTAGCACGATAACTTTCGAAAGAATTTAGTGTCCTAAAATGAAGGACAAGTTCGTTGGCCAGGCATTTTGGATAAAAATTCAAAAAGTTGGAGCATTTTGAAAATTTTTGAAACCACTTTTTTTTTAATTTAAAAATTCTAATGACGGATGTTCGTAGTACTCAAAAAGACGAACAATTTTTCTTAATGACTTTTTTGAATAAAAAAAAATTGAAAGACTTATAATATTTTTAAAATCCAAAAAAATGAAATAAAACTTGAATTAGAAGCCAAACAACGCACGATATGAAAAAAAGTCTAAAGATGAAAAATGTTGCTTTTTGACGAGCGAGTGTTAGAGTGGGTGGCCTGTGACGTCACATTGCACAGCCTAATCGACAGGTAGGATTTTTGACAGCTTTTTATGAGCGTCATGAAAACAAGTTTGACCAGTTGAGTTGTCCGGGTATGCCGCGTGATAAGGTAGTGGACCCGATACTCGACAACTTAACGGCTTAGTGTCAACTCTTGCCCATTTAAAAGCATTTTTAAAGTATTTCAGTTCGGAAAAAACGTATGAAACTATTTTTAATTGTTAATATAAACATTCTTTGAACTATTTAAACAAGAAAATATAGATTTTTTAAACATTAACTTAAAAAATATATATATTTAAAGATTGACTCTTAAGGAGCAGTAGTCGAACACGTTTTTGCCCCTGGGAGCAGTTGTCAAACAGGCAAGGACCCAGTAATTGAACAATGCAATCCGAATTATATAAAAATATATAAAAAACAATACAAAAATTTACTCACCTCTTTTTTCTTAACTATATTATAATTTCACTTCCATTTAAACCATTTTAAATTTAAAATAAGATTTGATTGATGATAAAAATCAAAATACAATAACCTCTCTTTTTTAGCTATAGACACAAGGAACGAAGCAAAAACAAGTGATTCCTCGAATTGTCACGAACTTTTATTTTTTTCTAAATGAGGGTACCACTTTTTTTTACATTTTAAATAATAACTTAAAATATTAAAATATTTTATAAAATTTTTTGTGAAAACGATAAAAATGTATACCATTTTTTAAAATTAAATAACTGTGATAGTGTTCGACTATCGGGTACTGTTCGAGTATCGGGTCCACTACCTTAGTGCCACATACCGTGTGAATATTAATTCCCTAACTAACTCAAGACAAGCGCTCGTAAATGATTACGAGCATGCTATTCTCATAGTAGAGGAATCTGGAATTTTCCCCACGCTTCATGGACACGGAATGTGGCCATTTTCATGCATGTGATGCAAAAAACAATTATTAATTAAGAACATGGTTTATTCGTTGATATTTTATGGATATACCTATAAATAATCGATATTTGTAAACTTTAACGCATATATAACAAATAAAATTTCGCACGCAACTCTGGAGGGAATCGAATGCACGAACCTACGGGACACGAGTCCAGCTACCTAACCATTACCCTAAGCTTCGAGATGATGGTAACACATTTTTTCCACGGTACACTCAACCATACATAAATATTAAATTATCTCAATATAATTTCATTACAAAAATCTTTTGAGTTAACAATGAATAAAATAAGTATATAAAATTTTTCATATTTTTAATGTTTACTTTTGCAAAACCTAAAACCGTAGAATTAATTGATATTATAGAATATTTCATTAGCAGAACAAAAATTTGTTGCGACATAAAAAACTACTGTCTATCGCTGCTGTAGTACTATATGTATATAGTATTATAGTAATAGTATAATATAATATTATGTAATATTATACTATATAATATTAATTATATTGTTATATAATATTAATAATATATAAAAAAAATTCTTATTCAACAAAGGCCTCATGTCTACAAAAATATCTTCACGTATTTCCTCTATTACTAAGATGCATTAAAAAAATTGATGTAAATAAAAACAGGCATTTACTTTGATAATGTTAGTTTTGTATAATATTTTGTATAAGTTTAGATACCCTATAAAATTTCTCGAAAATTGAAAAAAAATTTGGCTGATTGACAATTAAACATTTTTATGGTATGGATTGCTGTCCAGTCCCAGATCTGGGCCAGACATTGATTACGTTCGATAATCAATTTGTGTCTATTGCAAAATTTTTGTAATTATAAAATTAATGATTTTAACCTGTTTTTTGAGCAACTTAAATATTTAATAATTATTTCCACGTTTTAATCTAAAATAGCACTGCCATATGTCAAATTTAATTAATAGTTGATGAGAGAATTCTTTTTATGAAATTAAAACCCTAATTTTTATCTTTCTTCTACACTCGGTTCTTATTTTTGCAAATGATAAGGCAACAACCTACAACTTTTTCTGGTCGGCTTCTTTATTTTTCAGTATCCAAGCTCCTTTAATTCTGATGAAGTCTGTTAACATAAAAGTTGAAAAAACAAATAAATAAAATCAAAAATTCAAAAAAATTACGTACCGTACGGTGACCGGATAAGAACCAGGTGGAAACCTAGTTTGCTATCTGCTAATAAATATCGGATATGTATCGGATAGAAACGCGCTTTCGAATTTTCTGATAGAGACCTGGTTGAACCCGGGTTGAAACATATTTTTGTATTTAATTTCTGGTTCCATTCGTCGGATAGGAACCGGTTAAGACCGGGTAGAGATGAATTTTGTTCTTAACGATGATTCTCATCAATTCAAAGTACCATATAGTAACCTGATAAAGTCCGGGTAGAACCCTGATTAAAACTTGATTTTTAATCGATTTTTCTTTTTAAATGAGAATCCCTGACTTTATTTGTATTTTAATATTTTACGGAAGAAAAATTCTTCATTCTTTAAAAAAAAAATCGAAAAATTTCCGCTTTTTGAAAAATTTCGAATTTTTACTCCATAAATTAAGAAATTGGCAAAATCAAAAAGAGTAGTCTAAAATTTTACAGTACAGTCATAGAAGGGACTAATCAAAAATCAAGTTCCGTGCCAAATGCAAACAGACTAGTAAAGGTGCTTTCACACCTTTCGTATTTCGGTCGTCGACCGAACCTAATAAGAAAATCTATAAGAGTAAAAGAGATGGAGAATGGAAAATTGGACAAAAATATCTTTTTATCTCTTTTGCTCTTATGGATTTCCAAGTGAGAAATAGACCCGAATTGTAATTTTTTTTAACAAATCTTTTTATGCGAAAATCCGGGCGAATTTTTTCATGAACTTGTATTTTTTATCTGCATTAAATATTTTTCATATGGAATCCGCGCGGATTTCCAAGTGGGAAAGAGACCTGACTTGTAATTTTTTTAAACAAATCTTTCCATTACAGGCTTCGCACACCCCTACTATTTGCTACTATTTGCTACTTTTTTCATATGAGTCTACTATTTGGCTACTTTTTTCGGTCCACTACTACTAAAAGTTACTTTTTAAGGAAAATATATTTAAAAAGACTTTGCTATAACACGATTTTTTTTAATTATAATGAAATAATTCGGCGTTTTCGAACGCGCGACCCATTCTTTGATTCAGTTTAACTTCGATTGGTAAAGCAGGTTCCAATACTAACATTGTTCAATCTGATTCATCGTCATGGCTCAGGGTTCCGAATTTACGCGTCACTCGAAGTTTTTTTACGTATTTTACTTACCGAACCCTGTCATGGATGGAACATGGAAATATAACGGTCGTTTTTAACATTTGTGACTCAAAGCAAATAATGTCTTTACTGAAAGTGAAGGTTATTGAAAATTCGAAAATCCATTAACTTTTTGGTTACGGAATCAGTAGATTATTTTTTCTGAAAACAGGAAATTTCCAGAGGTATGTATTTTCTATATTGTCTTATTGCTAATCATCGGTCAATAGGTTATAACTTTTTTGCGTTTCCTTTTTTTACAAAACTATTCTATTTTTTTCTACACTAGAACATCACACCGCGTTTCGCACGCCTATATAATTGCTTCACGTTACGCACTTCCGATGATCCCACGTGACCATCTCTCAACCAATCAGATCACGAATAAACTGCAGACACTCGACAGGTCATCTATTTTTTAAGAAAGGATTAAATTATCTTTGATAGTAACAAAGACCTTTGATGGTATGGAGAGCAAAAATAAATTTCAAAATATTTAATTAGAGGAACTGTTTAATATTTAATTCAGTATCGGCGTATTAATTAATATAGACAATTAAAAATCAATTACTATATTAATTCTATATTTTATTCGTTTTAGGTCATACAATAAATTCAAGACTGGATATTGAATAAATCCAAAAGAAGGAAGATTTTAACCAAATTGCGTTTTCACATAATTTATGTAAAATATTTATTGTTTTATGATAAAGCAATGTTTCTGGTTATTCAAGTGATTTGTGACTATAGAAAAACTGGTGACGTTTAGTTAAATAGGTATAGGAATGAAATCTTCTACGTACTGAATAATCGACAATTTTAATGTGTTTCTTTGAGATTTTCCCGTTATGACTGACTTTTTGTGATTTTGTGATGATTTAGTATCTGAATTTACTTATTTTACAAAAAGTTTCAGAATTTGATTTTAAATTAATATCAGATATATAATGGGTGACTACAAATTTCAAGTGAATTGGTTGAGGCGTATAGATACTCTGAGTTATGAAATTGGAGCCTGGTGTAGTAAAAGTACGGAACAAGAAAATTATGCATTTTGCTCTGTCTGCGCTAAAACATTTTCTCATGCTAAAAAGGGTATTCAAGATGTTCTTCAGCATTCCTCGACTAGTCCGTAAGTGTGAAATCTGTGGAAAAACCAGTCCTATTGTGGTCTGTACGCGATGCGCCTTTAAAAGCTGAAATTATCTGGATAATTAATAATATTCATTGCAATATGTCTGCGAGCTCTTGTGACGGCTTAGAATATACATATCAAGCTATGTTTCCAGATTCTGAAATCGCAAAAAAGTTTTCGTTCGGTCCTACGAAATTTCGTTACTTTGTCACGGATGGTTTAGCGCCGTATTATGAAGAGAGATTAATAGAGGATGTAAAAAAAAGCCCATGATTTATACTTTCGTTTGATGAAACCACAAATTCAGAGAGAAAGAAGGAATTACAAACTCGACTGCGTTATTTTTCAGAAAATGATCTTTCTGGGTACTTTCTGGGTTCTACAACTTCTGAAATAATCGCAAGATATCTGAAAGATTCTGTACAAGATATTCCAAAAGAAAAATTAATAATGTTAAGTGCGGACGGTCCAAATGTAAACAAAGCAGACTGGAATCTGATGAATAATGGCATGTTAGAATCTCGTAGTAAAGGATTGCTAAATACAGGAACGTGTAATTTACACATAGTTAACAATTCGATTGTTCTAGCACTTTCTGAGTTCGGTTCAGATGCTAGTGAATTTGCGATAGCTATCTACTATTTTTTTCAAAATGAGCCTGTTCGATGTGAAAATTATGAAAAAATTCAATATTTGAAGAAGGTACCAAAACATCGTTTCATAAAACATTCTATTATTCGCTGGTTGACATTGAAAAAAAGTGTTCTGATTTTGGATGAGCAATGGCCAGCTTTGACAGAATACTTCTTGAAATTTCTGCCAAATAAACAAGGAGTAAGCAAGTCAGTACTCACAAGTGTAAGGTATACTTCTATTTGCAAGTTCTTAAGACAAAGTGATATGCCTATACAATTACGATTTGTTGCAAGCAGCGCCGAACTATTTGAAAACTTTTCTCAGCTTTTTCAGAAAGAAGAGCCTTTAATTCACGTGCTATTTGCAAAAATTGAAACCTTGATACTCACACTCGCAGGCCGCATGTGCACTGCAGAAAGCTTACTAAATTTCAAGAGTAATCTTTGAAATCAGAAAAACTTTTCGAGAAAGCATTTCAAAAATCTCAATGAAAAGGAAATTCTAAGTGTCTTAACAAAGGTTAGGGAACATTATAAACGTTCTGGGTCACATATCCTAAAAACGTCGTAGCTAAAAGCGAAGACTTCATTCAAGTATTTTATATGCTTGCCGATGTTTGCAGCCAAAAAGGATTCGAAACAAATATAGTGCCCAAGACATTTGTAAAATTTCAGAGAATCTACCACTTCAAAGTATTTCCTCTAGTAAATTGTCTGATGAGTGGAAGCTTCTGCAATTAGAAGAGTTACCAGAGTTTAAAAAGGATGAACGAATTGATCACTATTGGGTCAAAAATGTTTTTGGAAAAGAAAACTGTACAAACGGTTTAAAATACCCTTTAATTACTGAAGTAGTCAAAATATCCCTGTCTTTATCACACGGGAATGCGGAGTTAGAGAGAGGATTTTCAAAATCTAAATTAATATTAACAAAAGATAAGATGAGTATGAGTGAACGAACTTTGAACACACAATGTGACGAAACGCTTTAAAGGTAAGCTTCACCTACTTCCTATAGCAGATGCTTTACTAACCAAGGTATATTCAGCGCGTCAATCTTACATGAAAAACTTAGAAAATGAAAGAATGAAAAGAGAGCAAATTATTGAAGCTGAAAAGAAAGAAAAGCAGAGAATCGAATTTGAGAAAGAAAATTTGAAAAATATAGAGACGTTAAATAGAAAAGTCAAGGATCTGGAAGCTGATCTAAAGGAAGTAAAGAAACAAAAAGACTTGACGAAGAAGACTTCTGATATACGAATAGACAAAGCCAAAACTGTATTAGATGAAGCACTAAAGAAGAACGACCTCCAAGCAGCCCACTTTGTACGAGGAATGATGGCCGCAGCAGAGAACACGAGAATAGAAGAAAGAACCAAAGAAGAAGAGATTTCAAAATTGAGCAGCGAAATTGAACAGAAAAAAAGTCCATAGTACATTACTACGGAAAGAAAAAATGAATTTAAGGAACACGAAGAAGGTAATAAGTTCCCAGCGTGTTTAGCTAGTCAAACACAGGAAAAACAACCTAAGTCGAAAAGTAAGAAAAAACTTAAAGAGAACGAAGAAAAAAATAGCAAAACTCCACCTTCATTTGCTATCAATGACTCAACTTCGATTTGTTAAGAAATTAAACCTTCTGTGAAAACGAATCGTAAAAGAAAAATTAATTAGGTCGTAAGTAGTATCACGAAAACAAAAAAGAATTAACGCAAATAGAAAGATCGATTTTTTTATAAACCGCACCAAGGAAGTAAAATTTAGTAAGTGCGAATATATTTCTCATACCGCCGAGTGTCTTTTGAAAAAACAAATTACGATGGAAGAACTTCTGTAATCGCTCTTTTTCTGTGTATTCCTACCTAAGTTTAAAATAAACAGGATTTATTACTATAAATATGTAATAAAAACTAAAAAATTGCTTTCCTTTTGTTTTTTTTCAACACTTAGCCTCCTTTTTATTTAAAATAACAATTAAATAAACATTCCACTGATTTCCTCCAATTAAAAGTCTGGGCTACTTTTAGCTACTTTTTTTAGGCACTGAGGCTACTTTTTGCTACTTTTTTTTAAGGCAGAAGGCAGTGCGAGGTCTGCCATTGCAATTGTATTTGATGAAAACTGTTTATTCGGAAATTTTAATTTCAACATTTTAACGCTTAAATCGTTGTTTAAACTTAAGTAACAAAACTTTTAGCAATAGCTTCTTTTCCCTGATTTTCATGTTATAATACTAAGTATTAGTGAAACCACAATCTTTGGTTTTATTTCGTCGCTTAAGTCTTTTGCGACCATAAATGTAGTCTCGGTAACATTCTGAATTTATGAAAAGTAAAACTTATAATAATTTTAGAAAAGTCTTTTTTTACAACGCTTATTATTAAATATAACTGAATCTGAAATCTGTATTCGTGTGTCAATGCCGCAATCTTCGGTTTAAGTGTTTTGTTTTTCTTCTGAATTGTCTGTTTCGGATGGAAATTTTGCTCAATTTTCTTGCATATTTTTTAAGACCATTTTGTGTCTTAAATATTTTATTTCGTCGCATAGATACGACCCGCATTTCTTGAAAAGTTTAGTTTTATCTGCTTCGCTTAAGTCTTTGCGACCATAAATGTAGTCTCAGTAGCATTCTGAAATACATAGAGAGAAATTATTATTAAGAATTTTATAACATTTTCATTTTAAAATCGTCTCATTATTTCAACTTACTCTTTAAAACTCTTGGTTTCTTTGGAGTAAGTTGCTGTCTGGTATCTATTAACTAAATTTTCCCTTTTCCAAAATACCTTTGCCAATTCTTTCACGAATTTTGAACTGTCAGGAGTTTCATGAATCTCCTTATAAATGCTGCACTTAAATCCCTTATCCCAAATGAACTCGTTTTTTCTGTATATGAAACGAAATATATGATTACATGTTGTAAAATAAGATAGTATGAAAATATTGTATATTGAAAATTTCACTAACGTTTATCAGATCAGATTTGAAGGTTTTATATCTTACAGTCAGTTTTCAATTTGAACTCTTGTCAAATTCTTTTGCTTGCTCCGCAGCACCAGCTTGTATTAATTTATCACGGTATTGAAGTCATCATTTCTTCCGAATCATCTGAATAAAGAGTATTTTAACGACATTGTCTACATCTGAGTAGTGGTTCGCATTAATCCAACAATTTAAAATTCGCATCATATTAAATATGTGCAAATTCTGTGAAATTTATTTCATCCCCTCGAAAAAAAGATATCTTCGTATTTTTTTTAAGTTTTAAAAAATCTATGAAATTCATGGAATATCAAATTTCTTTAATTCCGCAAAATCTCATGCAATTTTTTTAATCCCGTTGAAATCTCATGAGATCCTCTTCATTTTCTAATCTATTGATTTAAAAAACGCTGTGCCGTTTACCATCCGAATCTGAAATCTTGCCCTAGATTTTCCTTATGTTGCTGCTATACTGTAAGGAAGAATATTTTCAGCGAAGGACAATTTTCAATTGGCAGACAATTTCTGTACAAGCATCTGCGACTCAGCAAGTTTTTTTTTAATTTCCTGTAGTTCCAACTCCGCTTCGGATATCTTCACTGTTTCTTCAAGATCAGAACATTTGGAAAGAACTTTTTCAGGTGAATTATCATCCAAGCTTGGCTTGTTTTATTGCCAACGATTTGGATTTCTGAAAAGCACACAAGTAATAGCAGTATTATTTACAATTGTTTTTTTGTAAATGTAACCGGATTAGAATAATTGCTATATATTTTACCTTCTCCTTAATCGTAACATCGTCCTCGTCATCTTCAGAATTATCGTCATGTTCTTTAGAAACTTTTATAAACTTTAACCGTCCATTACTGGCAGCTACTTTTTCGTTCACCTCAGTTACGGACCCTGTATTGCAATATGGTTATTTTATTACATTATTTTTAAATTATTGATTTTAATATGTACAATTTTGTAGAATTAAATTTTCAAATATTAAAAATTATCAGTATTTAACGCTTCAAAACTCAAAATTGTTATTAATTTTGTTTTTATTGAGACTGCAAAATCTTAAATTTTTTAATAAATTTGGAAAATGTAACATACGAATTTGCGAATGTTATCAAATCTCCTGTTGATTTCAAGTAACCCAATAGCTTGGCGTGCTGAGTCAATATAACTGCGAGCGACCCAAGATCTAAATGCGTTTCATCAGAGCTAGTTATAAAATATTATGCATTCTAGAAAAATTATTTTAAATCCTAAATTATTTTAAGGACCTTGAATCAACCTTCTTTTCAAAAATTTCAAACTTAAAAATACCATATTCAAGAATAAAAAAATAGCATAAGAAAGATGCGTTAGTGCACATGTACTATTCTGCACACATACAACTAAGGGTCATTCGAATCTGGATAAACGCATACCCACACGAGTCATATAATTACACGAGAAGCTACGTTCTCCGTGCTGCGGTAGATCAGGGACATCATGCATAAGCGCAAGCAGATATGCTGGTATTGGTGTGCTTTGACA
>UCOH01012101.1:0-40281 GCA_900474275.1 Synergus japonicus
TATATATATATATATATATATATATATTGAAAAACTTCAAAGTTCGAATACTTAAGTTATAAACATAGTTAGCATTTTTAGTAGGTAATATTTGAATGCTCCCTTGACTTAATAATGTTGTTGCAGGACTCTATCAATTTATTAACCTTTTTGCCTTTGCCTTCGATCGAATAGATTATGAAATATTTGTACGATCACTCACGCTTTCGTTCATCAGGATGTCTAGTAACATACAAAATTCTCACTAAAAAATACTTAATTTTTAAAAATTTTATACTCTGTCCCGGGTAGAAATTGTTCTAGGGCTCAAGTAGATTTCTAACTAGTCTGCCCACTTAACTCTAGTTAGGAAAAACTAATAGGTAATTTTTTTCTTTCACTACGTGCCAGACTGAAAGTATTAAAATTTTGAGTCAAATTATAAAGGAGATATTTCAAAATGGAAATAAATGTTAATTTATGCAAGAATTAAATTTGATTTTTCAAAATGGTTTTCAAAATTAGAATCTTAAGAGTTTTCGTGAGTCTCGATAAGACCTGATTAGTCCACCATTAATGCCTAAATTAGGGTGCTTTCTATCAAGCCCCTATTATAAATCAGACAACTCTACTGGAGTCCTAATAGTTCTAGTCTATAGGACTTTAAGAAAATTATTTTTTTAATAGCACTCTATACTTGCAATGGAGTCAATTGGGGCAATTTCTATCCGGAATCAATTCAATTTGCACAAATCTTGCATGATTACACAATCTCACTGATCAAATAATTCGAAGCATATTTTACCTTTTTTAATTTTAATATATTTTTGATTCATCGACAATTATTGTTAGACATCCTGCTAATCTTCATTTTCGTGACAGATAAGTAATACGTCTTTGTACATAATCTGTGCACGATTGTTTTGTGTTTTATCAACTGCACTAATCAGAAATTCTTTTTAAAAGACACCGCGTCGATTTGTGAAGGCGATCTTATTGTAATTAATTGTAATTAATGTAATTAATCATTAGTAATTAATAACTAGTATTTAATAATTGATAATTAATCATTGATAATAATAATCGTGTAACGAGAATTAAAGGAGGTGTGAACGAAAATGTGCGTGCGATCGAGAAAACTTCCGCGAGATTGCAAATATGTGTGTTGATGTGTTTTAAGTCCCTCTTTGTCCACAGAACATCACTGAGCAGGTGCTAGAGAAAGAGGTCTGGGTCAAGAAGAAAAGAGAGGTTGGCAGCAAAAAAAAACAAAGAAAAAACGAAATTGTTTCAATGCATATAGAAACCCTTGCTCCCTTCATTTTCAAAACTTATTCAGATGACAATTCCTCGTTTTGAAATATCACTTATATATAATTTCAATACGTGTATTGTAAAATTACAATAAATTTAGTGTAATTTTACAATCAATTTTTCTTTAAATATAGTTGAAAATTTTCATGAAGTTATATTTTTGATATAAATAATATAAAAAATATATTTATAATAACATAAGAAATCTATATAATAATATGAAAAAAGTATTCTTATCTTCTGTCTTAGAAGTTCTTACTACAATGTTATCTGAATAAGTTTTTTTATTAAAATTTATAGGTCCAAGTTCGTCACTAATATCTTATTTTAATCTGAGAAGATTAGCATTAAAATTTAGCGTTATTATTATTATTATTATTATTATTATTATTATTATTAATTAGGTAGGTTTAGGAAATAAATAGTCCTCCTGTATCGACGATGTAGAAAGGTGATTCAACTTTTGATTAGCGCTCAACGAAATCCTCGTAATGTAATTCGTTCTTGAAGACCCTAGAGATATTTAATATTCAAAATCAGTTACTTTAAATGAAAAGAGTAGAATCAGTTGATTAAAGGTAAAAATTTTAGTTAAAAATTATTAGTATTCATGGGTCAATATCTTTTTTATAGAAAACGAAATGCCGAATGATGAAAAATACAGAATAGTAACAAAATAAAAATAATTTTTTAAAATAATTTTTTGAGAAATATTTGTTTGAAATTTTTAACAAATTTAATTTTAAAATTATTTTGGGTATTTTATACTTCTGGGAATTTATATTTTTCTGAAATTTGAATTTCTTGATATTTTATATTTTCGGGAATGTTCTAGTTTTGTTAATAAACATTTACAGTAATTATATCATTATTCGGGAATTTGAATATGGGAATTATTTTTTCGAAATTTTTTAGAGTCGTGATAATGATTATTGGCAAAATGATATTGTCCCTTACTGATAATATAAATAGTATTCTGTTACTTTATAATTGATTGATAGTCATTGAAGAAGTAGTAAGCTAGAGTGAATTATTCTTGTGAAGGTTTTATTGTTGTTATTTATATACTATTACTATTACTATTACTATTATTAATTATTAGTATTATCGCTACCATATTATTTGTTCTTTCTAGAAATGTGTGGATTATTATTACTAGAAAATTCATTAAGAATTTGCAAATATCAGAGGAGGCTTTTAATTAGAGCAGTTTTTGGCTAATAACTTGCTTTAAATTTTGTATTATATATTTTTTTTATTTGAAAAAGTTAAATAATAAACTACAGTAAAGAAAAGCAGCTTCATGATATTCGCAAGGCCTGTTGTTAATTCCTATAGCACTTTTGGGGAAGGTAGATTATTACATTAATGCTTCTTGGTAATGAGATTTGAAATTCGACGATTGACTGTACTTTCGTCGCTTGCTTTTCACAATCTTGTGGATTCTGGTTTTAGTAAAGTAATTCTATTTTGCAGAAGAGAATAGCGAACCTTCTCGGTGTCGCAGGGACGGACGTACCGATAACGGAAATCGAAAAATTTATGAATCCCCATAAGGTGAGATATTATTGTTTTAGATTTTAATTAATTCCTTATAATCCATGCGATAGGGAATAAAAAGTACTTTTTTACTCCCTATAAATTAAAAAGTATAATTTAAAAAGTAATTTATGCTAATTAATTATATTTTTTCAGTTGGGTGTGAATGGCTATGCCTTCATCGTAACCAATAATGGTTACATTCTCACACACCCCGATCTTCGTCCTCTCGTGAGTAAAATACCATTTTTTCGAATTGGGAAATTGAACAAAAGCATTTACTTTAATTAATGGATTTTTTTACAGTTTCTGGGCATATTGAAACCAGCATATAATAGCGTGGATATGGTTGAGGTCGAATTGATGGATCAAAACAAAGGTCCGCGGGAATTTGATGATGCCTTAATTGCGGTAATTAACTGAAGATTAAAAACAATTTTAAAAATTTAGTTCTAAGACATCTTTATGTTGAATAATATGACAATTACTTTTTATTGCCAGCTCCGTGATGACGTGATTAATCAGAAAAATGGTAGCGTGACGCTTCACACGAGATACCATTATGAAGATATGGTCAGTACCAATAATTATATCTTAAGGGTGTTGCTCTTGGAAGTAAAAAGATAGAAAGTCTATCTATTTGAATCTTTTTCAATCTTCAGGATTGAAATAGAAAGAAAAAATTAATCCACATGTATCCATCTCTATCCACACTAATCTATTTTTATCCCCTTCGCAATCTATCGCAGCGCCTATCTTTTTCAATCTCTACTTTCCTATCCATTTCTATCCCTGGTCTAATAATTTCTGTTCATTTCTAATCATTTCTAATCATTTCTATTTCAATCTTTACCATTCCTATCCATTTCTATCCCTAGTCTAATCATTTCTAATCATCTCTAATCATTTTCATTTCAAACTTTACCATTCATATCCATTTCTATCCCTGGTCTAATCATTTCTAATCATTTCATTATAATTTCAAATTATTTTGAATCATTTTTATTTCAAACTTTACCATTCATATCCATTTCTATCCCTGGTCTAATTATTTCTAATCATTTCTAATCAATTCCATTTCAATCTTTACCATTTCTATCCATATCTATCCCTGGTCTAATCACTTATAATAATTTCCATTTCAATCTTTACCATTTATATCCATTTCTATACCTGGTTTAATCATTTCTAACAATTTCCATTTTAATCTTTATCATTGCTATCCATTTCTATCCCTGGTCTAATCATTTCCATTTCAAACTTTACCATTCATATCCATTTCTATCCCTGGTCCAATCATTTCTAATCATCTCTAATCAATTCCACTTCAATCTTTACCATTCCTATCTATTTTTATCCTTGCTCTAATCATTTCTAATAATTTTCAATAATTTCATTAACATTTCTAATAATTTCCAATTCAATCTTTACCATTCCTATCCATTTTTTATCCTTTTATCGTCTGTTCAATCCTTTCCTATCCCCCTCGAATTGGATAACCAAGCCTATTCTTTTCAATTACTAGATTTTTATCCATGTCTATCCTTAATATAATCATCTCAATCTTTTCCTATCCTTTTTACAATCTACTAGGAAGCCTATACTTTCCAATCCATAACTTTATATCCACATCTATCTACATATAATAATTTCAATCCTTCTCTATCTCTTTTGAAGTATACTATCAAGTCTATCCATTTTAATCTTTATCTTTCTATCTATCTATCTTTGTAGGATAAAATGATGAAACTTATACATTTTAATGTTTGATGGATGCAAAGTGTACACTTGGAAGGGATAGAAAATCTCTATTCTTTTCTATCCAATTTCTATCCTTTTCTATTTTTTTTACTTCCAACAGGGTGGGTCCAATTTTTTATTTCAAAATTAAAGAACATTTTCTATTTTTTTTTCTTTAGCAAAGGGTTGGCCGAGTGAAAAGAAGATATGATTACGTTGGTATAGAAAATACAACATTCACTGTCGTGGTCAGTTTACCCGAGTATAATCAAAATGGGAACCATCAGGTTCACGCTGCCGTAGAAGTCAAAAGATTATGGTCACAAGGTATGAATGCGGGCACGTTTCTTCTTCAATTTTTAAGACAATAATTTTTTTTTTTTAATTTACAATTCATATGTAAAATGGTGTATCATGTAATCCTATTTTTCTTTCAGGAACAAACGTACTCGCTTATTTCTCTGGAAATAATTGGCGGGTACATCCCGACTGGATTTATTGCAAGTGAGTTAATATTTTAAATAATTTTCTGAGCACGATAGTTCGAATCTAGTTTAATAGATGTACTTTGAATAAAGTTTAAGTTTTTATAACACATGCAAGACTTCAATGGTTTTTCATGCCTATAAAGCGGGGCTAAGGTTCTATTTTTCACCTTCTAGGGTCTAAAAGATAGTTTTCACTCTCTAGAGACTAAAAAGCACTTTTCAAACCTTGGGACTAAAAAGTAGAAAGTAGCAAATTTTGTCTCTATTTGTCTGTTTAGTCTCTAGGGAGTCAAAAGTGCTTTTCATTCCTTAGATGCTAAAAAGTAGAGAATAAAATAAGAACTTTTCACTACCTAAGGACTAAAGAGTACTTTTCACACATTAGAAGTTAATAAGTACCTTTTACTCCCTAGCAGGTAAAAGAGTCCCTCTTCTCCCCCTTGGTGTATAATTAATAAACTATTAAGTCCCATTGTGTTTAAAGAAACATCTTTACGACGTAGACGTATTCATCCTTCGCTTTTGAGTTTTTCCAGGTACCATTACGAAGGAATATTCAATTTCCATTCTCCGGAGGAGTTGCTCGTTCACTTTTTGAACAGAACACGACAACAGAATCGAACCTGGAAGTGGATAGACTCAAAACAAAGATCTCAGCCACCAGAAAAATCAAACGCAAGTTCCAAGTCCTTCAGTAAGTCAGGTACATCGTCTCTCCTCAAAGGACAGTGAGAAAATAATCAATTTTCTTCTTTTATGAACTATCGTATTGCATGATGAAAATTTTACTCTAAAATGTATTTTACAAAGTATTATATTTCTTTTCATTAAGAAAATATCTCTTTTTCCCAGCAGACTCGTATTATTGCGACCGACATCTTCTGCTGACTTTAGTGCACGATGCTCAGGTAACCCAATGGTTTGGGAATCCTTCTGCACCTCGTGAGGAAAAGGGGTAAGCAACATTCTAAATTAAAGTAATAACAGACAATAAGCTGAAATGCGTTCATACCTTTCACTGAAAAGTTACACCATTCGTCAAAATTGAAACCTCCAATGTATACACGTAAATGGAAGGAAAAGAAAGATTCGGTAGAAAAAAAAAAAAAGAAATTTCGGTAGAAATTAATTAACTAAATTAATTACTGAAGATAAATTGTGGGAAGAATATAAATAGTTCTTTATTCTTCAAATTACGGATGTACATTCATTGATCACAGTCTGTGTCATTATTCGTTTCTATCCTCTATTACGTAGAACGAACTAAAGATATATTTTTTGCTATCTTTATCGCATTGTTCTACTAATCGACATGTAGTAATTAACAAATAGAAAAGCATACACTCTTTACACATGTTACCGTTCTTCAGTGTGAATAATTTTTTTAGTTCGTTTTAATGCACATTTTTTGTATCGGATAGATAAAATGCACCTGTTCTTTTTTACTAATACTTGCCACTTTGACACCATGCAGACTTTTAACTAGGCTGATGAACCTTCTACCCAGGTAACGTCATCACATCGCACCTATTACGTTCTTAGAATTAATTAATCGCGTTTTCATAGTTTCTTTTGATAAATTTTAGTTCGTTTTTCATGTCCGTTTATTTTTCTATTGGTACCACGCCTATGCCTACTTAACTCTCTTTCGCTCAGTTTCTCTCACTCTGCGATCTAATAGCTAATAGCTAGCCTATGTGAAAATAGCGGATCGGTAATAGGTAATTGTCGTGGGGGGAATTTAACAATTTTATAATAAGGCAAAATTTTAACTATACAGGATGTCACAAAAGTCCCGGGACGGCTAGACCTTCATTTTTAATGGAAACTCCCCTTTTTTTTATATCGGCAATTGATAAAGCGTGACATTTTACGTTCAAGTATGTACTCAAGTCATTGGTAAATTGTAACCTTCAAGGTCATTCTAAGGTCATTAGAAATTAACAAGACTTTCAGAGAAATTAAGGTCACTCTTGAAGTAACTTTCAACGAACAATTCAATTGTGACCTTCACTTTGATCTTGCAGATGACCTTCAAGGCTTTTTCAAGGTCAATTTTATTTTTTTAAATAGAACTCCGCTGTTTTACACCGGAAATCGATGGAGCGGGAAATTTTACGATCAAATATGTACCAAAGTCAAAGGTACATTGTAAATATTGAATGTCAGTCTAAAGTCATTTGAACTGCGGCAAGTCTCCCAAACGAGATGTCTTCGTGAATAAAATTTTCTAAGTAGACGCAAAGATGTCGAAACTGCGGTATGGCTCCCCAGCGACATCTATCGTCCAAGAAAATGTTTTAAGTAATTGTATAAATTAAATAAACGTTGAAAAACCCCTTCAAGGTCATTGTCAAGGTCAAAGTGACTTTCACTACTAAATTCCTAGTTGAAAGTTACTTCAAGAATAACCTTAACATCCCTTTCAAATGACCTTTGACTGACCTTTAATATTTACAATGTACTCTTGACTTTACTACATATATGATCGTAAAATTTCCCGCTCAATCGATTTCCGTTGTAAAACAGCGGGTTTCTATTCAATAAAATAAAATTGACCTTGAAATTGACTTTGACTTGACTTGACTTGAAATTGACCTTGAATTGACTTTGAAAGTTCCTTCAATAGTGACCTTGATTTCCCTGAAAGCCTTATTAATTTCCAATGACCTTAGAATGACCTTGAAGGTTACAATTTACCTATGACTTGGGTACATACTTGAGCGTAGAATTTTACGCTTTATAGATTGCCGATATAAAAAGGGGGTTTCCATTTAAAGAAACAAAGTTGACCTTGAAAAAACTTTGAAGATCATCTTCAAGATCAAAATGAAGGTTACCAATGAATTTCTCGTTGAAAGTTACTTCAGAAATGAACTTCACCTCACTGAAAAATATTTTACCTGAGAAAATATCCAACCGTTCTGAGACTTTTGTGACACCCTGCATATTTTATAACTTGTATCATCTCTATAGATATCCAGAGGAAGAAAAAAATCCCAATGATTATTGTTACTGATCTGTTATATTCGTTATATCAAATTACAGGATACAATAAAAACAGGCGTATAAAAGTGAATAATGACAAATAAAACAAAAGCCTTTTATCCGTCTCTATAATCAGAAAAATATCTCTATAAGCTTGTTTACTTTCCAGTTGATAATAATCTATCTATATTCCTTCCTCGTTCCTTTGCAAAATATGCATATCTGTATTCCTTGCTTTTGCATATTCTTTTCAGGGCAAGCAGAAAGTGGAATTACGCTTCCGATTAAATTATCTAAAATATATTCTTATGCGTAACATAATAAATCAGAAAATAGTTAAAATAGTTGCTTTCATCTTGGAAAAATTTCCCTCTATTCTAAAAATCCGTTTGATGCAATTTACTCAAATTATTATACAAATTCGAATTGAATTATAGAAAAATTGCATCTCTGATGCAAGTAAATTTTATCTTTACTTCAATTTTTGAGTGATCTAAATTGAATTTTCTCACAGGAACGAGTTCTGGAAACGATTTGGACACACTGTTTCGTTCATGGCGACTCACAGTGGCTTGACGAGATGGCAAGACTTTCATTTTGACGATAACATGAAGGAAAAACCGACCAACTTCGGTGCAAAATATCCTCGAGCAATTGATGAAATTTGGTACAAAAGAGCCGTGGAACAATATTACGTAGACCCTGAGAGCTTCGTTTTTGAGATTCCTATAGTCGTTGAAAAGGGGGCTATCTTAGATAACTTAACTTTGGCCACTGTTAGTCGTGCCATCTTTGTAGGTACGTAAACAAAGAAAAACCATGTACAATTAGTTATTGCAGTCATCATCCCTGCTGAAAGTAAAGAGATAGAAATCCTATCCCTTTCTATCTCTTTCTATCCCTAAGATAGAAAGAGATACAAATTATTTATCCACTTTTACTTTTCGCTTATAGCCGCCTATCTCTTTCTCTATCCATATTAATCCACATCTATCTTTTTGAATCTCCTCTTTTCTATTCCTTTTTACCTCTTGCTTATCTACATCCAATCCTATCTCTTTCAATTCCCATTTCTCTACTTCTTTCAATCAAGTGTCTATCCAGTCTATAGAAATCCAATCCCTTTGTATCTCCTACTATTTCTAGCCTATTCCCGTCTATCAAAATCGTTCTTATCTTTTTCAATCCTGACTTCTCTATTCCTTCCTATCTTTCGCCTATTCTTGTCTATCCTTTTCTATTTCCTTATCAAACTCAATTCGTTTCTATCTCTTTCAATCCCTACTTCTCTATTCCCTTCTATCATTCTTTTTCCCCATCTATCTTTTTCTATCTCCTTGTAAATCTAAATTTACTCCTATGTGTTTCAATCCCTTAATTTTTCTATCCCAACCTAGTTTTAAACCTATATCTTTCAATGTCTTCTTTTCAATCTCAGCTTAACTCTTTTATATTCAAATCTATCCCTGTCTATTTCATTTATGTTCAAATATTTCATAAAAAAATTATTTATTATTTGCACATAATTGAGGGCATATGGGAGGCATGACCTTAGCTATATGGCTAAGGTCATTGTATATATATATAAGGTCAATGTATATACATTGCATGTCAGAAATATGAAACCATCTATTTTCCATTAAATTCAGTTTAAATTCTCTTAAATTTAATTACATCCAAGATTACATTTCTTCTTTTCAGTATCCTGTTTGGAGTAAAAAGATAGAAAGTCTATCTATTTGAATCTTTTTCAATATTCAGGATTTAAATAGAAAGGAAAAATATATCCAAATGTATCCATCCCTATCTATACCAATCTATTTCTATTTCTATTTCTTATTTCATCTACAATAATCTCTTTCCTTTTAAATCGTAATATTTCTATCTTTCAATATTCGTCTATCCATGCCAATCTTTTTCCATCCCTTTCGCAATCTATAGCATCGTCTATATTTTTCAATCTCTGCTTTCCTATCCATTTCTATCCCCCTTGAAGTATATTACCAAGCCTATCCTTTTCAATAACTACATTTTTATCCATGTCTATCCTTAATATAATCATCTCAATCTTTCTCTATCCTTTTTACAATCTACTAGGAAGCCTATCCTTTCCAATCCATAACTTTATATCCACATATATAATAATTTATTTACAATAATTTCAATTCTTCTCTATTTCTCTTGAAGTATACTATCCTTATTTATCTCTTTTCCACTCTTATCCCTTTCAATCTCTACTAATCTATTCATATTTATCCTTTTATAATCATTTCAATCTTTTTTTTTATCTCTCCTTAAGTATACTACCAAGTTAGCCATTTCAATCTCTACCATTCTCATCCATCGCTATCCTTTTATCGTATTTTCAATCCAAGTCTATCCCTTTCAATCACTATATTTCTATCCATGTCTATCCTTAATATAATAGTCTCAATCTTTTTCTATCCTTTTTTGTAGCATACTACCAAGTCTATCCATTTAAATATTTATCTTCCTATCTATATCTAACCTTGTATAATCATTTCAATCTTTTCCTGTCTCTCTTGAATTGTATTACCAAGTGTATCCTTGTCAATCACTACATTTATATCCATGTGTATTCTAATTGAGTCCCCTCAATTCTTTTCTATCCATTTTACAATCTACTAGGAAATCTATCCTTTTCAATCCACACCTTTATATCCAAGTATAATAATTTCAATCCCTCACTATCTTTCTTGAAGTACACTATCCAGTCTATTCATTTCAATCTCTAGCATTCAATCCATTTCTATCTTTGTATAGTCTTTTCATTTCTTTCCAATCACTCTTGAAGTGTATTTTCAGTGTATCCTTTTCAATCACTACATTTCTATCCGTGTCTATCTTTAATCTGATCATCTCAATCTTTTTCTATTTATTTTACAACCTACTAGGAAGTCTATCCTTTCCAATTCATAACTTATATCCACATCTATCTACTTTTAATAATTTCAATCTTTCCCTGTCTTTCTTGAAGTATACAACCAAGTCTATCCATTTAAATTTTTACCAATATCCATCTCTATCCTTGTCTTTTCAATCCTTTCCAATCTCTCTTGAAGTGTATGACCAAGTCTTTTCGAGCACTAAATTTCTATCTTTCTATATCCTTCGTCTATCCACGTCTAACCACGCCAATCTTTTTATATCCCTTTTGAAATCCATGGATGCAAAGTGTACACTTGGGAGAGATAGAAAATGTCTAAAATCTCTATCCTTTTCTATCTTTTTACTTCCCACAGGGTATATTAAAAGCTATCAAAATTCCCCTTAAAATTAAGCCAGGACGTAGTGACTGTTCCATTTTTTTAAGAAATAATGAATATTTTTTTTAATTTCTGTGGATTTTTTAAGTGAAATTTCTATAGAATATGATAAATACAATTTTTCTTCTGCATTGTACAAGTATTTAAATTTAAAATAATTTCCTGATCAGTAGAAAAATAATAAAAATCGAGTGAATGTAAATTTGAATATATCTTTGCAGAAACTTCATGATTAATTATTTCTTTTATTATATAAAAATATTTATCTCAACAGGAAAAATACCCAAATATGTCCAAACATTTTTGCGACAACTTTAAGTCTTCACACAATGCAAGATAATAATTTTGAAATTATACCAATAAGTTTGTCAGCTTATAAAAAAATTTTGTTTTAAAATGAGCTCAAGAAATTTTTAAAATGTTCAATATGTCAAAATTTATTGCTATTTTTATAAAACGTTGATATTTAGCGTTTTTTTTTTTTTGCAATAACTTCTTTAAAAATAGAAAAAACGATTAATGAGTTAATTTTAAGTCCAATCTTGATAGTTTTTAACTTACTTAAAAGAAGAATCTTTAATGTGTAATTCAGAGAACTTATAAACTATTTAATCGAGAATAGTTAAAATAGAATAGATGATTTATGATTCAACTTTGTCAATTGACAAAAAAGTATTTGAAGATTGCAGAAATTTGCAGATTGACTAACTAAATTTTTTTTTAGGTAATGGAGCTGCAAAAGCACCTGTTGCTGTAGTGGGCTTCCAATTTCGGCGCGAATCCTTGGAAGGTCTCTTTAAAAACATAACATATACATGTGAGGGAGTAGTTAACTGCACAAGAAACTGCAGTGATAAAAACTTGGCTTGCTATTTGATCGACAATCATGGATACATCATTGCAGCTAATGAATATAACAAAGAACAGGCTGGTCGCTTTCTTGGTGAAGTAAGAGGCAACATAATGCAAGATTTAATTACTAGAGGGATCTTCAGTAATATCACAATTTACGATTATCAAGCCGTCTGTTTTGATCCCACTGGTGACTCCAACCATGGCAGCATTCTGATGACGGTTTGTTTTAGCAATAAAATAATCAATTCGATCTAAAATACAAAAATATACACGGAACAAAAAATTCTGCCTAAAGTAGATATATGCATATCTGTAGAATAAATATATAGTACATATAATAAAGTAGTTTAATAAACAATATTTTTATAGCCATGGAGAACCCTACAAACAGCAGCATCCTGGTTGTTTGGCCAGGCAGCTTGGGCTTTCGCGAAAGCTGGAATCTGGCATAGCGATTATGCTTATGCTCAAGAAGAACATCCAAACACGAGTTCCGAGGATGAAAAATCACAATCTCCAGCTGCAGATAGCAGAGATGAAAAGACATTTGATAATCGAGTTCTAATCCAGAGGACGAGACCACAACCTTGTGATAAACAGGTAAATTTCTTAAATTCCAGAAAATGATAAAATTCATGAAAAAAAAAAGACACTTAAAATTAAGTGTTAAGAGTGTTGGGGCCAAGTTCTAATCTAAAAATTCGATTTCTTCATTTTAATCAACAAATATTGAATTTGCAATTTTTTCCCTCTGTAGCATTATTCAACTTTTAACTAGAATTAAGCTTACAGAGCGAGAAAATATCTAATTCAAATATTTTTGCAGTAAAATATGAAAATATTCAATTTTGAAGTTAGATTTTTAATTCTGCGTTTTATGCAAAAAGAATCGAAACTAAATATTTTTTCGCTCTGTACGCAGTTTTATATTTGACAAAATATTAGCGCTACAAAGCGAGAAAATATTGGAGAATGGAATTTTTAGCTTAAAAATTGGGTCCAACGCCCTTAAATTAAGATCCGTACAAATGAATATTTTTAAAATGAAAATTTAAAAATGTGTAAAATAAACTTTTTTCCGTAGATCTTTTTGTTTCTTCTGAATCACACTCACACGAGAGATTACGATGTCGATTCCAATTCGGCAGACGACGACTGTAAGAGGCCCTACGTTATTCAACGAGTAGCACTCAGCAATATGTTGTTGCTCGTGATAGACGTTAATTGTCCAGAAACAAATACAAAACCTGTAACAATTACTCACAATGATATCTACCCGCAAAATAAATCAATGACACTCGTTTGTTTGAAGGCGGACAAAGTTTTGAAAAGAAGAAGACCGCAGTCTTGTGTTCGAAGTCACATAAATGAAAGTGAAATTAAAGACCAGTGTGGTCTTGCTGCAAACTCTCGGCCAAATCTGCAGTTAATATTAATTTCATTCTTACTCTTCGTCTATCAATTGAGATCATCTGTTATTTTCTTATCTTAGTTTTCTTTTTTAATTCAGAAATACCTGAGGGTGTTGGCTTCAAAATTCAATTTCTCCATTTTTCTCTTGGAATATTAAATATTAAATATAAATAGATTATTAGACAGACATTTGTAAAAACTTGTTTTTCGGATTCAGAGGGTCTCAAAACGGGAAAATTTTACAAATACAGGGGGGGGGGGGGTGTCAAAGACACAATACCTTCTTGGATGAGAGAATATAATGAGTACGACTACAGAGAGAAAAAATCTAAATACAAAAGACCGTAGCAGGATATGTGGGCTCTCTGATCTGGGTGCCCCCGCTCAGATGTGATTCATATTGCTATGGCAAGTAGCTACCCCTATAAGATAAATGTATCCCAAGTATCAATTAAAAAAAAAATTTACAAAAGTTATGAACAAATTTTGAAAACTCAAAAAATCAAAATTTCTCGAAAACAGCTTTACCGATCATAATGGTTAAATATATGTTATAGAGGGTACTAAGGGGGTTCCGAAAAAAATTCAAGAAATAATTCTGTTTATAATAAGGGGACGAATAAAAAAAATAATTTTTAAATAATTTTTTTCAAAGGAGTACTTCTAGAACACCAACCATTTAACGGAAATGATCGAAGTATGACTTCATAGTTTAAAAAAATAAAAACTACTTGTAATTATTCTTCAAAATATATTTCTACCTTTAAACTAATATCTAAAATAGTTCAGTTTACTGTCATTTCTTGAATTTTTTTCGGAACCCTCTTAGTACCTTCTATAACATATATTTTAACCACCATGATCGGTAAAACCGTTTTCGAGAAAATTTGATTTTTTGATTTTTCTAAATTTGTTTATAAATTTTGTAATTTTTTTTTTAAATTGATATTTGTGGTAAATGTATCTTATAGGGGTATCCACTTGTCGTTGCAATGATCTTTGTTAATTAAATTAAAGAAATTGAATTTTGAAGTTAAAACTTGTTTCCAACACCCTTAAGACTGCTAATACAAAATTCTCTATTTTACCAAAGTATTATTATACTTTTATTAGAAACAAATGAGATTATAAAAATGGAGACGGAAAATAAAAACGACCTAAATCTAAAAGGAAACAATCGGAGAAATTTGAAATAGCAGTTTGAAAATAGTATCAATTTCTTCGGCAATTTCAATTCAGTTTTAGCTTTATACTTTAAAGAATAGGAAACTGAAAGACTGGCATTTTTAATTTAGGAAACGAATTTAATCTTTAAAATCGATTCGAAAATCTTGATCCACTTTATGACACAGATCCGTAGTTAGAATACATAACTTACAATAATCGGAAAATACAATCTTCACTTTTAGTACGTTTCCCTTGTAAATAAAATTTTCTATTTAAGAATTGATAATTACCCGAGTGAAATCTCGTGATCTGCACGATTCTGATTGTAACTAAAATCACATTTTCGATACATGCAACGTACTTCTTTTGTGTGCGACAAATTAGGTAACATGTATAATAAATTATATTGCTGCAGTTTCCTGATTTGGAAAATGATAAAATATAAACTAATGAGTACCTTCAGGACGCCGGCGTCCACTTTGAAGCAATGTTGAGTCTTCTCTCAAAGTCTGAGAGCCAAAGTCAAACTATAAGTCCAACGTAAATGAAAATTCGTGCTGCCGAATACACGTTTCGAACTGCGTTCGTTAATATGCGCTGCTACTTAATCACCCTCCCTGCATGTTTTTATATATATTATAAAATAATGTACATACTATGGTGCTGTCGTTTTGAGTGAGGAAATATTGAATCGAATGTGCGTGATTGAGTAATTGCTTTCATCAGTTAACAAAATGTCATAATCTAGATGTAAGTACAATTTCTCTGCAGAAGTTCAGAAAATTTTGGGTATTGATCCAAAAAGCATTTGGTTAAAGTTTCAGACGTTTAATAGTTTGACGAAAATTTTTATTATATTTATTTTGCATATTTTGGATTAAGAATATGAAAAAAATTCCGAAAATCATTTTATTTTTATTTATTTCTATTATATTGCTATTATTTACATTTATTTATATTTATTTATTTTTATTTATTATCCGGGTTTTTAAGAAATTTCAAGCTATTTTATAGAGATTTTAAGTAATTTTTCATTTTAGGGAATTTCAGGATATATTAAGAAACGTCAAAGGATTTTTAAAAGAATTCAAATCAGTTTAAGGATTTTCAACAATTTTCACAAGATTTCAAGAGATTTTTATAAGAGTTTGGAAGAGTTATCAAAAGGATATTCTAGAGATTTTTAGACATTTCTGTAGATTTCGCAAGATTTCAAGACATCTTAAAGGATTTTTTCAGATTTTAAGTGACTTTAAAGAATTTCAATAAAAAAAGAATTCAAGCGAGTTAAAAAATTTTGCAAAGGATTTCAAAACATTTAAAATATTTTAAGAAATTTTAAGGAATTTATATTCTAATCTAGAGTAAATCAAATAAAATCTGTAAGTGTCTTAAAATTGTTTAAAACATATCAAAATTCCTTAAAGTTCCCCAGTGGGCAAAAAATTTAAAGAAATTTTTAAAACGTCCTAAAAACGTCCTATGTCAGGTCAAAAGACGCTCAATGTTCCAAAGACGTTTTTAGAACGTATTCGGAACATTGGACGTTTTTTGGCCTGACATAGGCGGTTTTTAAGTTCTTTAAATTTTTTGTCCATTGGGTCATTAAAATATCTTGAAATATATTGGAATCTCTTTAAATTCCCTAAAATTCGTTAAAATCAGTTAAAATGTCTTGAAATTTTGTAAAATCTCTGAAAAAAATCTGTTGATAACTCTTTTTAATTCTTTTAAAAATCCTTTTAAATTCCTAAAATCAATCAAAATCTCTTACAGTATCTCTTAAAATTACTTAGAATTACTATAATAATGCTTGAAATCCTTTTATAATTTTCGAAATCTTATACAATCTTTTGAAATTCCTTAAAATTATTTTAAATCTTTTGTAAATTCTTCTAAATTCTCTAAAATTGCTCCTAGTAAATAAATAAAAATTTGGGGTTTTAGGAATACTGAAAACTTTTTTTTTATTATTATTCCAATAAATATAAAAAAAAATCATCAGACTAGACGTCTGAAACTTCAATCCAATCCAAAAATCGTGTATCACGAATTCAACCATGAAAATTGGTGCAAATAATATTTTGAGGGTCAAAAAACGAAAAAAAATATCTTTAAATCGTTTTTTCGTATTTTGACGTGGAAAATGTGACATGCAGCAATTTTCGTATAGTCAAATATTCGTGATAATCACGTTCAATGCACCCCAAAAATGATGTGATTGGTGAATGGATCTTGAAAGAATTTTTTCTTACATTTTGAGGGCATTGGTCCCAAGTGTCAAGCTCAAAATTCCATTCTCCATTTTATTCAACGTAAATTATAGAGAAATATTTTTTCGCTCTGTAGCGATAATCTTTTTTCAAATTTAAGACTGCGTACAGAGCGGAAAAATATTTAGTTTCGATTCCTTTTGCATAAAACGAAGAATTCAAAATTTAATTTCAAAATTGAATATTTTCATTTTATTGCAAAAATATTTGAATTAGATATTTTCTCGCTCTGTATACCTAATTCTAGTTAAAAATTGATTAATTCTACAGAAGGAAAAAATTCAAAATTTAATATTTGTGGAGAAAAATAAAGAAATCGAATTTTTAGATTAAAACTTGGCTCCGACACCCTTAAATCATGATAATTTAAATTATCGCGCAAAGTTGGACTTATGTACATTAATTCTAAGCAATCAGTGTTGAAAGGAAATATTCATATATTTAATTGAAGTATTATGCAGAAGTTACCATTTTTCCATACTCGCAATTTTTCGTTGTCCTCAATTTTTGGAAAACTGAAAGGTTTGAAAGGCTAACAAAGTCGAAAATATTATTGAAGTCATCGGTATGTAGAATTTAAGTAAAAGCATTTTATGGAAAGCGCTGTGTTCTCTCATACAAAAATATATTAGGGAAATATATTATATTGCATAAGTACATATGAAAATTATTGAAGCAGTTTACATATGAACGAACGTAGGTTCGTCTATGAACTTTAATTAAAATACACCAACTGGCGTTCTTATTACAGAAGCTTTGTACATCGATCGACTTAAGATACAATGCGCGTCGTTTCATATTTATAGAGATTATCTACGATTAATTTTTGTAAATTATTGTAATATAATATATACTACTATTGAGATATGTAAGATTGTGTGCCTTTGGTCACGCGCTTAAACCAAATCTTGTTGTATGTTTTCCAAGTAAATTATTAAATTCCATTATATTGAGCTTCTTTATATTTATCCAATATTAGAATCAATTTTATTTTACACTAAAAAATGTTATTCGTTTCATAAACAATGTTTAAAAGAAGTATGAACACCAAAATTTGATAATTTAAATGATGAATTCTTTGAAATCTTTTTGAATTACTTTTCAATCTTTTAAAAACTGTTGAAATCTTGTAAAAATATTTCAATCTCTTGAAATCACTCAAAGCTTTTTGAATACATTTTATATCTATAAAATTATACTCACTTCGAAACTCCAATTTATAGAAGTAGTTTTTATGACAGGATTGCTTTTGAGACTAAAATAAAATTACTGAATGTTAAGATATATTAGCATAAGATTTAAAAAAATTATCATAAGCATAAATTGTTAACAAAGGCGCTCGCAGGACATTCTCGTATCATAAATTTTTAATTTTATAATAAAAACTCTATAAATTGCCTTTTTAAAATAAACTTTATTTCATAGTGTCATATATCGAACGAAGTACATTTTCTCGAAATAATAAGGTAGTTTACACACAGTAGTAAGTTTTCACTACTCAGTAGATTCTAAAATCTATAAGTAAAAACGTTCTAATGAATGACAGAAAGTAATGAAAAAAGTTGCTTGTGTTACTAAATGAAAATTTGTCAAGCTCATGAAAGATGTCTTATATAGAAATATGTGTTCTATGTGAATTTTAAGGAATAAAAAGCTGAAGATTTTACAATGAAGAAACGTCTCTTTTTCTTGCTGCAGGTCTTTCTGTAATAAAATATTTTGACCTGTATATCCCTTCCTTATTATAAAAATATGTTTGTTATCAAGCAAGTATTGTATTTGTCCACAACCTCGTCTATAAATATTACGTACATTGTTAACATATTCGGTACGTTTATATGTTTTTGTTTTTCACTGAAGTGAAAGTGTCTACATATGATCTAGTCTATGATTATTGCGTGAAATAATACGTAAAAAACGTTAAAATCACAGCAAAATAATCACATTTGATTTGCGTCATTTTCCTAAGTGCAGTTATCAATTAGAATAAATTCTTCTGTCCGGGAAGACTCTACTGAAAAAGCTATAGAAAAATTCAAGAATCTTATCATTGTTATACATATCTTTATATATAATGAAATCAGAAGATTTCATCAGAGGATGAGAGTAAGATAATCCCCAATATAAATCTACAAACATAATAGAGAGAATATTTAATCCTCAGACTAAATTTCACACAGAATTCTGTTTGATTAAAAATATATATTCAGAATGCAAAGACACATTCTGTTACTTCATATTTTAATCCACAAAAATTTAAAGACAGAGTGTGTCCACTGTGTGGAAAAAACATAGATATAGTGAACATGCAAAACTATTAATTAGTAATCCTAATCACACATTTTAACGTGCTTCTACAGGCATAACTTTAGTTCAAATATCTCTTCTGACGACCCCAAGGCAAAAATTATGCGTTTATAACTAATCAACTTTTTAAATAAATTTCAACTGAAGTATTTTTTGATTGTTCAAAAATAATTCTCGCTGATTTTTAACTTTAACGTTCTTTCTTGAGTGCAGTTTGTAGCAAGGTCATTCGCATTGATGTCACCAATTTTTCCAATTCTTCAACCTTCATTTTCAAAATTCGGTTGTCTTTTTCAAGTTGAACTGCTCGAGCTGCCATTTCCATCTCCTTGGCCTTTTTATTCATTCTAGATTTTCTCGAAGCTTCATTATTTTTTTCGCGAGATTCCCTATAACTACTGTCGGAATGTTCTTGATCTTCTGAGTCGCTCTCTAGCATTCGCTTTACCCCTCTTCGTTTTTTCTTATAGTAGTCACTTACTAACTTTGCAGAATTAGAATTGTGTTTAGGCTTTATTATCCTGTCAGACAATTTAATTGATTCCTCTAAAAAGCTTGAAGAAGAAGACGATGAAGATGAAGACGATATATTTTTCGGTTGTTCAAGTTGATTTCTAGCTTTATTCGATTCGTGCCTCCTACCTCGGAATTTTGTTTCCTTGTTATGAGATGGTGAGTGTACAACAGTTGCTTCTTTGATTACTTTTACTTTTGTTTCCAAAATATTTGGTGAGATTGTGGAGGTATTTGCTGAAGGCAGAGATGTTTCATCCTGAAAATGCAAAAATTCATAAGTTATAAATTTGAAAATAAACTAGTATTAATTTATCAGTCGTTTTCCAAGATTTAATTGAGATTTCACCTCTTGAAATTATTTTAATTTACTCAAAGTCTAGAAATCAGCTAAAATCTCTGCATAATCCTTAAAGTTTTTTGAACTCTTTTGGATTTTTTTTAAATTTCTAAAAATTCTTTGAAATCCCGTGTAAAATCCTCAGAATCTTTTATGATATTTACTAAATTTTACTTTAATATTTACTTTGAAATTCCTTTAATTCACTTGAAATCTCGTGTAATCTCTTGATAATCCTTATATAATTTTATAGTTCCTGATATATTTTGAAAATATTTCCCAAAAATTTTTCACAAAAAAAATTTTTTTAAATAGAGCCACCCCCGCACTTTTTAGAAAATAAACTTTTTCTCAAATATTCCTGTTGCTCAAAGAGAGTTCTAAAGTTCCCTAACAAAATAATTTCGAAAAACTTTTTTTGAGTAACAGCTCTATTTTTTGAAAATTTTTTTTTTGTGAAAAAAAAAATCTAAGAAAAAGTTTATTTTTCGAAAAGTGCAGGGGAACGTGAACTTAGCCCCCAGTTTTGAAAAATCCGGTTTTAGTGGGTTTAGACCTCGGAACTATTTCTAAAAGTTATCAGGAACTATAGAACTATTCAAAAGGATGTCAGAACTCTATAAAAGCATTCGAAATTTTGAAAGTGGGGGGGCCAAGTTCACACCCATATAACATCTTTGCTATCTTTGAAATGTAACGCAATTTTAATTTAATGTAATTTTACATACATCACAAAGGTAGGAGAGTAAATCGAACGGTTCCTGTGCATTACTGTCCAGTGCGGAAAGTATGGCTGGTTCAAGTGGGTCGATAGCTTTCACTTGAGGTACTTGATAAGATGGTATGTGCAATTTAAGATTTTTGGACTTTATTTGCCCGGAAGTGCCTGATGTCGTTGCTGCTGTAATATTTGTGCTGATTTCTGAATTGCTGGTGGTTGTGGTTGTGTTGGTAGTGGTAGCATTTAACCAAAGATCCGGTTTGTTGGCTGCAATGTTGGTGTGCTTCAGATCTTCGTATTTTATTACTGGTTGCAGATTTGAAAGATCCGCGATATGTAAAATATCATCATCGCAATTTCTCTTCTCATCGTAAACAATTGTAAATCCCTCAGGGACTTCTTCTTTCAAAGTCGAGACTTCATTCTCGTATCTCATGTCTAAAAGAAAATCAGTTTTTTTAGCATCATTAATTCATCAGATATATGTATAATTGTTATCTACAAGTTTTAAGGAACCAGGTTTTAATATATCCAAAATTACAAATTATAACATAATTTTGAGAGATAAGTAAATATAAGTGATTCCTGAAAACCTGAAATATACACTCATCTCCCGATCGAGGGCATTTTTCACGCTTGACTGGTTCTACGTCTCCCCCGAGCGTCCCTCGACAGCCTACACTGAATAGCTCGAGCTATTTTAATCCCATCCGATCGAGGGCACACGACCCCCGAGCGGTGCCGTCGATCGGGAGATGAGTGTTGTTACAAGCACCAACCCAGATCCTGAAGACGTCCTAAAGACATCCTTAGGATCCCAGTGAGCACGAAATTTAAAGACGTTTTTAGAACGTCCTAAAAACATACAATGTTCCAAAGACGTTCTTAGGGTGTTTTTAGGAAGTTCTTTAGCCTGACTTCTCAGTGGGCACAAATGCCTCAAGACGTTTTTAGGATGTTTTTTTAGCCTGATTTAGGACGTTTTCTTGGACGTTCTAAAAACGTCTTTTGAACTTTACGTCCTAAAAACGTTTTTAGGACGTTCTAAAAACATCTTTAAATTTCGTGCCCACTGGGTTAGGACGTTTTTTTAGACGTTATAAAAACGTTTAGGATGTTTTTTTAGAGGTTCTAAAAACGTCTTTTGAACTTTACGTCCTAAAAACGTCTTTAAATTTCGTGCCCACTGGGCGTTATTTGGCCTATCTTAGGACAATTTTAGGTCGTCCTAAAACGTCTCGGGGCATTTGTGCTCACTGGGATGTCTGTCAGTCCAATTAATGTCCTAAGGATGTCTCACGTCTAAAAGATGTCTATAAGACATGAGACATCTTTTGGACATCATTTGGACTGACGTGGACGTTCTACATGTCTTTAGGACGTCCTCAGGATGTCAATGCCTTATTGCCCACTAGGAATCACGTGTTTTATACATGGCCTTAAGGAATCTATAAAAAAGGCATATTTACCCGACAGTTTGGGATTGATCGCTTCACCTATAGGAAAATCGCATTGTTCTGGGAATTTGTCCATGCACCAACCACTGAGGTCTTGAAAGTCCTCCTCCCAGACCGGGAATTGTTTGTTGTCCTCGCTGTAAAGGGTAACGCCCGGCTTCATTTTCGGTATTATCCAAGATTCCTTCATCATATTCGCCTCCATCGTTGGACTCAAAAGAGGAATCATTCCCGTCTTCAAGGAAGATACAATGTCTTCCTCCGGAGGCCTCGATCTCACGCCACGAGAAGCAGATGACATGGGTGGCTGATGGCTGCATGATGATACTACCTGAAATTCCCGTGGTGTTAGATCTGATTTTCACATATTATTAATTAATTTAATTATATTTAGTACTTACGATCAAGTTACCCCCTTTCTCTATCGAAATGTTGCTGGCCGTTGAACGCTTGAAAGTGGGAGGGATTCTAAAGACCTGAAAAAGTTAAAAGAAAATTCATTAATTTATTAATCAATTAAATTCTATAAAATGCATAAAAATCTTTTAGTATCCCGGAAAAAAGAAACGGATAAACAATTTCTTTAGTAAATTGGATTTTTTTTGAGAATGCGGATACAGTTGGATTCAACAGTCATCTTTCTAAATCGGAAAGTGTTTCAATCAAATTTTCAATCTTTTAAACTTTTAAATCTTTAAACCTTTAAACCTTTTAATCTTGTAAGCAAAGATGTGTACAGGAAACTCAGTCTAAAGAATATCTTACATTATTAGATAACTTATTCCATCAGAAATTTTGTTCAAGGTTGCAGATACAATTACATAATAGTTCTGAATTTCAATTCGCTTTTTCAAAACTAATTGACTGCAAGAACGATTTGCTAAATTAATTCTTGGAAGAGCAATTTTTGCATCGGCGGTTATGCTTCTTGTGTGACATAAATAATCACTAGGGATTAGATTAGAATCTTGATGTCATTAGCGTGATGCCGGTGATGCCCCTGTACAAAAGCAATGCGAAACTTGAAGATACGTAACATCGAAGTCACATGATACGACGTAGAATCCGCGTGCAAAGTCAAGAGAATTTACGGAATACATATATAGTCACGCCTTTCGGATCCAGACTGATTTTATCTTCCTTGAAACTGTCGAAATCAGTCATAAGTGCCAATAAAACATCAAAATTATCAAATTCCAGCTGTTTTTTTCAAGTCTACAAAGTTAAAATAAATTTTTTTCCCCTAGGGACCAAAAATTGACTACACTGAGAAACTCTGTGTTAGAAAAATTACTAATATCGATAGCAAGTAGAAGCAAAATCCCAAAATTGAGACATTTTAATACAGAAAATAATAAATTATACTATTTAAATAGGAAAAATTACTATTGAAATAGTAAAATTTATTATTTTCTGTATTAAAATGTTACAATTTTGGGATTTTGCCCTTACTTACTATCGATATTAGTAATTTTTCTAACACAGAGTTTCTCAGTGTATAAAAATTTTCGATGTGTGTTTTCAGTTCGTCAAAGAAATCCTTCTCCCCTTTGGTGTATAATATTATACTATTACGCCCATTATTTATTATTTTTATATTATTTATTATTTACTACTTTTGAATATCATTCTAACGTTCTAAAAACGTCCAATGTTCCAAATAAGACTTAAATACGTCTTTGGAACATTGGACGTTTTTTGGCCTGGCCTAGAACGATTTTAGGACATTTTTAAGACGTTCTAAAAACTTTTTAAAATTTTTTGCCCACTGGGATATTCTCACGATTAGACAATTTAAAGAAATTTTTTTTTTTTTTTTTTGTAAGAAAAGTATATTTATATTATGTAATTATTTGTACACGAAGTTTTAAAAGACGAATTACTTTTATGAATTACGCATTTTTATGAAGATGGCTGAGGGCCAAAGTCTGATGAGCGGAACTCTTTTTGGTGCCAAATCCAACGGGTGATTATGTGGATGTATAGTATATATATGTGACATGTATATCGTATACTTTTGCCGGCAAAACGTTGACCAACGTATTTTAATAAAAGTCATTCCCATTGTCTTCGAAACGCAGAATTTTTTATGCATATATCTTAACTTATCTTGATATAATCCTTAGAAGTCCTTAAATTCACAGGTGGAAAATGAAAAACAAACTCGACTATTGCATCATTTCCAAATAACATAAAAACATTCTTACTTTAAACAAAACAAAAAATAAGGAAAATACACGCGAATAGACTGCAGAAAAATTTGCCTCTCTATTGGATTTTTTTTTGGATCAATGTTAGCATAAAAGAAGCTGTTATTTTTTACTTATGCATCACTATGACTCATCCTGTAAAAATTTCAGAAACCTTGAGAAGCGACAAGGAACTATACATATTTTACACCTTACAAATATTTAATAGAATGGTAACAACTGCAATATTTAATTGTAAGCCGCAAGTATTATTATATTTGTTTTTTATCGAAATAGCGGTAGAAATTCCTTTAAATCTTTTTAAATCCATCTAAATGAATATCTTTGGAAATACTGTGAAACAAATTAAATTAAAAAACAAACAAATTTTTTGATGTTTTTTCAACGTTTATTTTGTGAATAAACGTATTTTAGGTTGAATATGAATACAATACAACTGAATATTGTAGATTGTAGTTAGTAATTCCCTTATCATTGCTTCCTCTAGTGATTATATTTAATCAATATGATAAATTGTCACTTTCAAACGTTGAAAGTACGTCGTGAACTGTCACGTGTTACATAACACATATATGCTTTTTTTTTAAGAAACTTGCATCATGTAAAATGCATTAAAAAAAATCTCAAAAAACATTTATTTCAGTAATAATAAGGTCAGTAAGACCATTTTTGACCTTTTATCCAAAACCTACGACTGCGAATGAGCTGCCAATTTTTTTTCGACGTATGTTCTCGAACGTTATTTCTGGCAAGCATAATATTGTCGCGTTTATTGTTGACCACTTTGTTATTGAGTCTACTTATTATCGATATATTTTCCATGAAAATAAGAATTTACTTATGTAAAGCACTCAAAAATCGAGATAAAATTAAGAAAAATATTGAATTCTTGGAACTCACCCTCCCGAAGTTGATGGGATTTTCCGGTGTTCCTTCCACTTGGAAGACCAAAAAAGTAAATTAATCGACCTGCAGCTCAGGTCGATTGAATATTAAATCTGATTAAAGAACGTTTCTAGATTTCTTGGTTTTCACTTCTCGAAGTGTCGACGATGTCGTTTCGTTTAAAGAATTTTCAGTGATACGAGCAAAGACAAGTCAGAACCTGCACTCGAGGATTGTCGACGATTTCTACTGAACTTGTGCCAAACACGTACGTCACGGGACAGAAGTCCGTCGAGTTTAATCACTTTTATTGGAAGACGTCACGAGGCACCAATCGCATGTTGTCTGAGGTCATCAACGACCAATCAGAGCTTGCTGTTGAAGAGGAAGAAAACTTGGGAGGGAATTCCGAGAATCGCGTCACTGATCGATATTGAATATTCTAGTTGGGACAGGAACCAGACCAGACTCGTCGGCAAAAACAAGTTTCTTCATTCTTATATGTATTTTGTTCGACAATAGAACCCAGTATACTATCCTGATTATCCGCCATCGTAATCGGACGTTACCACTTTGTTTTCAATCGATAAATTCTGAAGAAAAAAAATTCACAAAAAGTATATTTACCAAATTATATGTATAATTTAAAATATTCCAAAATATTTATGAAGAATATTCAACTTGTTTATTACCCAATTTTATATAATTGAGAATTTTACATCTGATACAAAAAGATGATTGACAGCAAAATAAGTTAGTACACTCGTGTCTCCCAAATGTCAAGAAATTTGTAGTATATCAGTTAGTCGATCTCTAACTTATCGGCATTTTTTCTTTACACGCGTGTAGTTTGGTTTACTGCATTCGAATGCTTATTGCACCTCATTTATGGCATTCGTTTAGCATGGATTTATATTTTAAAAAATCCAAGAAATATGTGCACGAATTTAAGGAAATCCAGGAATTTAAAACAAAAATACAGTAAAATCTTGGAATTATCCGAATAATCAATCTAAGTATTATCATTTAACACTTGCAATTTTTTTAGATCTATTGAAAGTTTTTAATATTTTTAAAATCCTTTAAGGCCATGTAAGACTTACCTGATCCCTACCTTACCGACATTTCTTTCTCTGTAACGCTACGTCTACATTTATTGAGATACCACATTGAAAACTTCTAATATTGAAGCATTAAGGTACGTTTATTTGATTCTAAATCTTGATTTTTTTTTAAATGTCAAAAAAAAACCTTAGCATATTTTCATTAATTTTAGAAATTTTCAATTGTAATTGTTTGAAAAAAAAATTTTTTTTCTTACAAAAAAATCGCCGAAAAACTTTTATGAAAATAAAATTTTAAAGATTCTGTCAAAATTTCAAGTTGATTGGATAAAAACTGACGAAAAAATCTGCCCGCTTACGCGGGCACATTCTCATGTGCACGTGGCGCTTCGCGCTCCGTGCTGCGCCCTTCGGGACGCTTCCGAGCGTCGCGACGTTTGCACCTATTTGTTTTTAAATGACTACAAAATGAAATGGAATGCAAACGAAAGCTAATTTACTTAAGGTTCTATCGACCTTAAGGAGCACATTCTCATCAGGGCACTCGCGCTTCGCGCTTAGCTTTGTTTAAAAATATTTTTCATAATTAAAATGAAAACTACTCATCCTGTTGAAAAATGGCTCAAGGAGAACTTGTAGATGTTTTTAAGGCCAATAAATATGTTTCTTATCATTTTCTCTGTATCTCGCGTTATTTGGCTCAAAATTTGAATTTTCGATTTTTTAGAGGAATTCAAAAAGTTGTTATGCCTATCCTATAGGGTGTTCAAAAAGAAACATTTTTCATCTTTAAACTTTTTTTCATATCGTGCGTTGTTTGGCTTCTAATTCAAGTTTTATTTCATTTTTTTGGATTTTCAAAATGTTATAAGTCTTTCAATTTTTTTTTATCCAAAAAAGTCATTCAGAAAAATGGTTCTTCTTTTTGAGTAGTACGAACATCCGTCATTAGAATTTTTAAATTAAAAAAAAGGGGTTTCAAAAATTTTCAAAATGCTCCAGTTTTTTAAATTTTTGTCCAAAATGGCTGGCCAACGAACTTGACCTTCATTTTGGGACACTAAAAGAGTATACCAAAGGACAATCCAATCGGTCAATTCTTTCGAAAGTTATCGTGCTAACAAACTAAAATCTACAGACAGACAGACAGACAGACAGACAGACAGACAGACAGACAGACACATTCGTAAAAACATGTTTTTCGGGTTCAAGGGGTCCCAAAACGTGGAAATTTGATGAAAACTGGGGGGGTCAAATTTTACACAAATCTAATACATTCTCTCTGATGAGAATGTAATATTACTAAAAAGCTTCTTCAAATGACAAAAAACGAGGGGTGCTATTGTGAGCACATTCTCATCACAACTTGTGCTTCATTTTTTGCGTTTCTCGCGCTTGCATCGCTATGCTGTATACTTTTTTTAAATTACTTTATATCTATACATTAAGAAGAAAACTATTTTACTTAAGATTCTATTGACCTTAAGGAATAAATTCTCATCAGTGCACTTCCACTTCCTCATAGATATTTTATTAAAACCTTATGATTTTCTTTTCTGGTACAATGAGAATGGAAATTATATAAAAAATCGATATTGTGGTTTCAAAGTGAAGAGTTTAAAGCAGAGAAATTTTTATTAAAAAAAAAAAAAAAAATAAAAAATACCGACATTTTTTTCTCTGCAGCCTTATTTGTACATTTATTGAAATATCCAATTGAAAATTTCTCAAATAAAAGAAAATATGCTGATGTACGTTTATCTGGTCTTAAATTTTTGTAAAAATAAAATAAAATGTTCGTAAAAAAATTTCTTTTTATAAATGTCAATATTTAGGACCAGATAGACGTACCTTAATGCTTTAGCTTCAATTTTAGAAATTTTCAATTTTATATCTCAATAAATGTAGATGTATCATTGCAGAAGAAATAGCGGTAAAGTAGGGATTAGGTTAGTGTTACATGGCCTTAAAAAAATTACAATTTTTAACCCTTCGAGAACATCGTGGGGTACATGGCTACCCCAAGGAACAAAAAACGTATATTCGTTATGTACAGGGTGCAGGAAGGCTTCCTGCTGTGAATACCTTTTCTTTCAGTATCACTTTAGCCCCTTCTACTAAATTCATCAAGGAAAATAAATAATTTGTTATTTTATAATCAAATTTTATAAACAATTGGCCATATTAGATATTTATGATGAAATAAGTAAAGATGTTTTTACTAATTCCGACAAGAATCATAGAAAAATGTCACTTACTTATTAGATTTAGTCATTCAATAACAAATTATGATTGTTTAAACAAATTTAATTAACAAATGCACTGTTTGGATATTTTCAGAGGTGGAAACTTGATTCTTTCAATGTAATCAAGTGTGTGATGTTGCAAATTTGCAACTCACAAATTCTATGATTTTTTTTTAGCTTAAATTCGAAGCTAGCGTGCTCTCACGAAGAGTAAAATTCGGCACTCCACTTCGTTTTATTTTATTATGTTTAATTTGTATTTATTTTATAATTTTATTCTATTACTTTGTTTAATTTTATCATTTTATTTAATGAAATTTACTCAGAAAAGACTGTAACTAATTTTAAGACTTTTAGGGTTGATTTATTTATGTTTTTGTTCATTTTTTCTTTGTTAAATTTCCTAATCTCACGGTCCCGAGAGAAAGTCACCAAAGGCCCAGCCACCCACTACTAATAGATTTGATTCATCAACATCTACATCTTTGGATCTTCAGCCACATTGGTTTCCTGTTAGATCATCTTATCTCATTTATCTCATCACAATCCTCTTGACGTTCAAAACAGAATTGTAAAATTTAATCAATTCTGGAACTGAAGGATTGATATTGGTCTTCCAAGTTTTAGGCGCATTCCTGACAAGAACTGACCGTGGCCATTTTACTACAAAATCCTATGGTTAAGGATAGGTAATCTAGCCTAAATTTTATTTTCATATCTTATCTCTACTTGTCTGTGAACAGACGTATTTGGCTTTTAAAGCCCATTGCTTATTTGTTTATATGGAGCATCGAAGGATCTAATTTTCATCCTAGTCTCCACTTGATCCTCAAACTATAGTCGGCCCTGAAAGACAAGAATAGTTCTCGCATCTCACTTTATTCCATGCAAAGGAGAAGTGAGTCTATCTTCATTTACGACGACTGATAAGGGACAATGAAGAAGAAGAAGAAAGGATATAAGACGGACCAATGGCCAGCGACCCTTATCGACTATCCTCTTCTCGATCGTAGCGATTACGGAAATTAGTCTTACGCGCATCGACCCTTTCCAATAATTTTAAAAATTTCTCCAGGCTAACGAGCTAGCGTGAGAATTTTGTATCGGTCTCTTACTTTTGTGAACTCGAAGTGACAACACGCTGAGCTTTAATTTACGAATCGTTAATTTAAAACTGTTCTTCATCTTCTCGTCGAATTTTAAGGTAGGAATTTGTTTCCTTAAGGATTTAGCCAATTGTTTTGTATTTATACTTTTCTTATATTTTCTTATTTTTTACTCCTTGGCTAAATCATCCTATTTAAATTTATTTTTTTGGAATTTTATTGTAAAATTTTCATAATGTGCCTATAATTTTATAATAATCCGAAGTGCCGAATAACCTGATGTCTAGTCTTTTAATCTATGTATTTTCTTTTATAATTTAAAATTAATGAAAACCCTCCAAACCTTTTTAATTAAATTCAACCCAGAACCAAAACCCCTTTTTTATTTAACTAGATCCAATTTTGAATATTAAATTGTTCTACTATTTTTATAATGTGTTTTTCCAATTATTTGATTAATCTATTTATTTATTTTTATAATTTAAAATTCCCTTCCTACCCCCCTTTTAAATTAAATTCAACCCAGAACCAAAACCCCCTTTTTATTTAACTAGATCCTATTTTGAATATCTAAATTGTTTTACTATTTTTATAATGTGTTTTTCCAATTATTTGATTAATCTACTTATTTATTTTTATAATTTAAAATTCCCTTTCTACCCCCCTTTTTAACTAAATTCAACCCGAAACCAAAACCCCCTTTTTATTTAACTAGATCCTATTTTGAATATCTAAATTGTTTTAATATTTTATTATGTGGTATGGTATTATTTTGAACATTTTTTTTATTTATAGAAGGATTTTATCATTTATAATTCTGGTATGTTAGAATGATGTTAATTTTTGTATTATATGAATGAATATTTATGTTATAAAGTTATTTAAATCTGTCAATGATTTCTTTTATTGTTACTTTTATTGTTATTGTTATTATTGTTTCATGTTAAATTATTCTCTACAATTTTTTTTCTTATATTGAAATTTTCGGATTTGAAATAAAATAATTATTGTTAAATTTTCCGTTTATATCTGAGCTTTGTAATTTTACGAACCTCCCTCTCTACCAATTATTAAGTTGAGCTAGTCAAATGTCTTATTGACTAATTTTATATGAAATCTTATTAATTTTATAATTTTGTGATATTTTAATTTTGAATATTGTTAGTTTACTAGAGACTTGTAAAATTCTATTATTATCTTTATCTTTATCTTTATCTTTGTATTTGGAATTGCATGTCTCTAGATTAACTGGTTTATCTTCGATATTAATAATTGTCTCTTTTTTTTTAATTCACTTAATTGTCCCAAGAAAGGTCTGGCGCCCAAATATTTCGTTTATGTAATATCATTCTATTTATCTTAAATAATTTCCTCTCTCTTTTTTTTTTTGTTTGGGCCCTTTGTGCGTCACAAGTGTAAATGACTAATTTTTAAAACTTTAGGCAGTTTACATAACAATAAACAATTTCAATTGTTAACAACAATTATATAAACAAATTTTTATATTCTTAAGCATTTTTAGAGCTAAAATTGTGCTTCTATGATGTTCTTCGTAGCTTATTATTTATCAATGACTCTTTGCTATCAATCGATAACAATTGATAATTGTTTAAATATAATTATAACAAATGGACTGTTTGGCTATTTTTAGAGATAGCAGCTTGAGTTTTTCAACGTGATGATGTGTAAATGACTAATTTTTAAATTTTTAGGGAGTGTGCATGACAATCAAGAATTTCACTTGTGAACAATAATTATATGAACAAATTTTTATAATCTTAGGCATTTTTTGCTAAAAAGAAATTCCTAATGTGCAAATTTTAATTATTTTTAGCAATAAAAATTGCTTTTCAAAAACATTGCATTCATTTTGACCTCGAAGATGACTTTCAAAGCTTTTTCAAGGTCAACAATCGATAATACGTGAAATTCTACGTTCAAGTATATAGTCAAGTCATTGGTAAATTGTAATCTTCAAGGTTATTCTAAAGTCATTAAAAATTAACAAGCCTATCAGAGAAATCAAGGTTACTCTTGAAGTAACTTTCAACAAAAAATTCAATGGTGACCTTCAATTTGACCTTGACGATGACCTTCAAGGTTTCTTCAAGGTCAAAGGTACATTGTAAATATTGAAGGTCAATCTAAGGTCATTTGAACTGAACAAGGTTTTCAGGGAAGTTAAGGTCATTTTCGAAGTAACTTTTAACGAGGAATTCAAGGGCGACCTCTACCTTGATATTGACGATGACCTTCAAGGTTAATCCAATGTCAATTTTGTTTTTTAAATGGAAACCCTCTTTTTTAAATCAAAAATCAATAGAGTGGGAAATATGTACCAAAGTTAAAGATACATATTAAATATTGCAGGTTACACAAAGGTCATTTGAATTTAACGAGGTGTTTAGGGGGTTCAATGTTATTCTTGAAATAACTTTCAACGAGGAATTAAATGGTGACATTCACTTTGACCTTCGCGATGACCTTGAAGGATTTTTTCAATGCTTATTTCTTTTTTACAATTACTTAAAACATTTTCTTGGACGACATATGTCGCACGGGAGACATGCCGCAGTCAAGGTCAAAGTTCAAGGTCAATCGATTTCCGATGTACAAAGCGGATTTCTATTTAAACAATATAATTGATCATGAAAAAAACCTTAGTCATCGTCAGGGTCAAAGTGAAGGTCACAATTGGATTCTTTGTTGAAAGGTACTTCAAGAGTGATCTTGGTTTCCCTGAAAGACTTGTTAATTTCTAATGACTTTACAATGACCTTGAAGGTTACAATTTACCTATGGCTTGGGTACATACTTGAAAGTAGAATTTCACGCTTTATCGATTGCCAATTTAAAAACAAGGGATTTCCATTTAAATAAACAAAGTTGACCTTGAAAAAATTTTGAAGGTCAAAATGAAGGTCACCTATGAATTCCTCGTTGAAATTTACTTCAGGAATGACCTTTATCTCTGTGAAAAATATTTTACCTAATGCAAAGAAAATAAACTTTTCTTTGTGTTGACACGATTCAGGTGACCTAGTATTAATTCAATTTATTTATTAATTAATGCTTCCTCTATGAGGAAGCAAAGTGCTCGTTGAATCAGCACAAAAGTTGATGCAACTTCCTAGCTAGTTTAGCGATGTTAAGATTTTTTAAAGTTGTTCGTCAAATTTTAAGAGAAGCTAAAGGATTTTAAATAATAAAGTAGGATATTAAAAAAAGAGCCTATTAAAAACACTCCTAGTCAGTTGATTTTGGCTAGTTTTATGTAAATATAACACGTATGTCCTATTGCAGAAAGCCTAATGACGTACATAAGCGTACCAACCTCAAACATTTCAAATACGAAACACGCGCGCTCAAGCGCGCGATCTGTCTCGTAATATAAAAAGGAGAGTACATATATCGAGTATGTATATGCATAAGTATGTACCTATGTATTCTTGGGAAGTAGAAATTTTCAGGTTGGTCTTCAATCATCAACTGTCATCATCCTTCATATCGTACTCGTTAATTTTGATCTAACCTTCTTCTAGCCAAATTTTAGTTAAAAATTAACTTGTTATTTTCGACAAAAAAATACAGATTTCAGAATTTTTATTTAGAACAAAAATTTAAGATGAGGAAATTAATATTGTGAAATAAATTCAGATACAATATTATGAAAGGGGAAAATTTTGGTGGTTCCAGAAAATCATTATGAACAATAGTCATTGCAAAGATGAACAACACATCAAGGTTCGTACAAATGATTCTATTTATGTACAGTACAACAACTAAGACCGACTAAGAAGAGACCGACGAGCGGTTAAGGGTAATAATTCCAAGAAATAGGGGTCTCCCACTACATTCTCCTCAGAGAATTTTATAGTTTTGTGTAAAATTTGACCACCCCATTTTTTGTCAAATGTCCACGTTCTGTGACCTCCTGAACCCGACAAACATGTTTTTACCAATGTGTCTGTAGATTTTATTTTGTGAGCACGATAATTTTCGAAACAATTGACAGATTTGATTGGCCTTTGGTATACTCTTTTAGTGTCCTAAAATGAAGGTCAAGTTCGTTGGCCAAACATTTTGGATAAAAATTCAAAAAGTTGGAGCCTTTTTAAAAATTTTGAAACCACTTTTTTTTTTAATTTGAAAATTCTAATAACGGATATTCGTAGTACTCAAAAAGTCGAACAATTTTTCTTAATGACTTTATTGGATAAAAAAAATTGAAAGATTTATAACATTTTGAAAATCCAAAAAAATAAAAGATAACTTAAATTAAAAGCCAAGCAACGCACGATATGCAGCGAAAAATGCAGGATGGTGAAGACATTAGACAACATCTCACCAAGTTCTATGATGTTGTTGATATAAACTTCAGGATATAAAGGTGGAAATTAACGGCGATCTACTCACCATCATGCTTCTAAATTCTCTACCAAGCAGTTTCGAAAATTTTCGCTGCGCAATCGAGTCTCGTGACAATTTGCCAGATACCGATGCCTTAAAGGTAAAAATTATAGAAGAGTACGATGCAAGGAATCAAAAACTGATGGAGACCGATTCCGGCGCTATGTTTGTGAAAAATCATCACCCAAGGACTAATGCTCGGAAAGGCAACTACAATAACAGACATCAGGATGACGGGAAACCTTCAGAATCCCGCGTAAACTACAACTGCAGTTTTTGCAAGAAAAAGGGTCACAAAGCTGCAAACTGCTTTAAGAAAAAGAATTTGGATAAGGGAAAGGCTAATATTGTCGAGGAAGTCTATGTAACCAAATTATTTAGGGCAGTTACACTACGTTCCTCGACAGGTCGTTATTTTGAGAAGTTTATAAAAAAAGTAAGAAATTGTAGACTGAAAAATTAATCGTAAGATGCAAATAATATTTCAAATAAATAACTTTTCGATAGGCTGGAAGGTTGTGATTGAGAGATGAAGAGCTGTGTTTATTTAGAGACAAACGATTGCGAAAATATACACAAAGCTAAATATAAATCATTTGCGCGATCTTACATAAGATATATCATATAAACAATACGAACTGATAAGTAATAACCGCTGTCAGGCAAGCTAAAATAGACATTAAATTCAAATTCTAAAATGATGCGATAGACAAATATATACATACACAGGTAAAGCCTAAATTATACAACAGCGATAACACACTACGTGTGTACAAGAATCAATATGGTGTAGTCGATCGAATATATCAAAATAACGGAGAAATTGGATAATCGCACCCACAATCATAAGAAATTCACAGAACGAATATAATAACGAAATACGATACCACAATATGTAGCAAAATCGAGGAATTGAGACCAGCGATTACACAGTGGGCGGATGAAGAAGTCGAAGAGATAGCGTCAAAGATACAGCGAAAGTCATAGAATGTCGAAGGAAATCGCCGTCATCCCATCCATTCAAGCTCAATCTCCAGATCCTCCAGATCCCGAACCTCACACATTATTCCAAGTATAAAATATATGGCTTCGCCAACAGAAATTCGTGGAGCCAATTAATCCAATATCAAATAAACGCCACACACTATAATAACAGAAAAACGAGAAACACGTAATGATCCGCACAACCACCCTACGATTTCACAAATTATAATGCATTTCCAAAGAATTAAGAACTCACCTCTGGAAACGAGTTAGCGTGGCGCTAAATTTTACTTGCTCGCTGTCACAGCTTTTGAAAAGAGAATCAGCCACGGCGCTGACCAACTCGCTTGTCTCCTCGGGAGATGATTCTAATTACGATATAATTCGCAAGGTGACAGGCTGATCACACGTAATTCTCACTCATATTTTCAATAGCGCGACAAATTCAAATATACCGCTTCACCTACTTTATAAATTCTGAATCCGAGAAGTCAGCGAAAATATCAGATGGCAGCGAAAACACCAACAAGTGGTGTATTAACAGCGGGTGTACGTCTCATCTTTACAATAATGCAAATTCGTTCACCAAATTACAGCAGACCCAAAGTGGACTAAAATTAGCTAGCAGCGCAGTCACAGAGGTAAAAGCGAAAGGTGACGTCAGGATAATCACTTCGAACGGTAAACAGAGTAAATCTATTATACTTGAAAATACCCTTTTTGTTCCTGATTTAAGGACTAATCTCACATCAGTCGTCAAAATCGTCGACAAAGAACGCGAAGTTTTATTTAAAGCGAATTGAGCAATTGTTAGTGATCTCGAAGGGAATGTAAAAATGATAGCTGATCGTGAAGGTGATTTATACTACCTTCGCAAGCATTCTGAATCAGCTTGCGCAGCTGTAACCAGCAAATCTTCTAGTGCAGTAGTATGGCATCAGCGATTAGGCCATCTTAATTCTCAGGATATGATCTCCATGCTGAAAAATAAGTGTGTCGCTGGAAAGCTCACAAGCACTCCATTCCTGAAACGAATCGAACGATCACTCACAATTCTCGGAATAATACACTGTGATCTCTGTAGTCTAATGAGAACACATTCAAAAGGAGGAGCTCGCTACTTACTGACCTTTACAGATGACAAAAGTCGTTGGTGTGAAGTTTACTTCCTTTCACACAAGTCAGATGTAGTGTCAAAATTCGTTGAATATAAAAACTTCGTTGAGACACAGACTGGTCAGAAAATAAAAGCGCTTCAGACAGACAATGGCAAAGAATTTTGCAACGCAGCGATGGATGAAATCCTTAAAAATGCTGGAATCCGACGTCGATTGACAACAGCTTACACACCTCAGCAAAATGGCGTGGCTGAACGAAAAAATCGCACCCTAGTCGAGTCAGCTCGATGTTTCGATCATTTTGGGCTGAGGCAATTGCCACCGCAAACCATATAAGGAATAGGTGCATCACGAAGAGCCTAAATGGTTAGGCATCTCAGGACATTTGGATGTAAGGTCGAAATCCTTGATAAAACTCCAAACAAAGACAAGCTCGGGCCCAAATCTCGGGAAGGAATTTTTGTCGGCTACTCTGACACCTCTAAAGCGTATCGCATCTGGATTCCTTCTGAAAACAAAATAAAAATTTCAAGAGATGTCGTATTCTACGACGAATTCGAAAAAGAGGACCAGCATGAAAACATCGTTTGCAAGGAGACGAAAAATGGCCGATTTAAATTCTCCGAAGATTGCGAAAATGCACCGAGTGTCAAAGAAACCGAAATTGGCTCAAACAACCAAATTCCTAAAGAAGCTGCAATTCAGGAATCCGCCTTGGAGCCTGCTCGTGAAAATGAAGTCATCGAGGACGAAAATTCAGAGGTAAGACCTCCAATAAGACGCGGACCTGGAAGACCAAAGAAAATTTACTCCGGAAGGCCTGGCAAACCTAGGAAAGAGTACCCAATGGTTATAGATAATTAAGTCGAAAATATCGGCATCAACGAAGAAGCCCAGAATAACGAAGATCTTCAAATCGCCGAGAATATTCCCGTCGAGGAGGACAACGAAAGAGAAGTGGAGCAACAAAGCGACGAAGAAAACATGGAATGGCATGATGCAGAATTTGCAATGAACGCATCGTAGGTTCCATTTTCTGAAGCCATTGATGGTCCAGACGGCGTTCGATGGAAGGATGCTATTTATTCTGAGATAAAGTCCTCTTATCGCAAATGACACTTGGAAAATCGTTGATAAACCCACTCAAGGAAAAATCATTGGATCCAGAACTGTTCTACGAAACAAGTACACAGCGGACGGAAACCTGGAACGAAGAAAAGCATGGGTAGTCGCACAAGGGTTTACACAACGCCCCGGTATAGACTTCCACGACACCTTCGCGCCAGTTGCGCGACTCAGTTCCCTCAGGCTTTTGATGGGACTAACTACGAAGTTTGATTTAAACGTATCGCAACTTAATGTCACAACTGCCTATCTTAACGGAAAAATCGACACCGAAATTTACATGCAAAAACTTCTACTTTTGAAGGAAATGCTAGAGAGGATCATTCGAGAAGAAAAGGACGTCCAACTTTTGAAGAAGGCGGAAAAAATGCTGGAGGATCTTCAAGAAGAAACCAGCAAGGTCTGTAAATTGAAAAGGGCCATATATGGTTTACGTCAAGCGGGCCGCCAATGGTACGCTGAACTTGATAAAGTTCTCCAAGACATTGGACTCACCGCAACGAACGCTGATCCATGTGTGTATGTCGACAAAAACGGACACACCTTTTTATTAGTTTACGTCGACGATATTCTTATTATCTCAGATAATAAATCGAGGGAGAAACAAATCAAATCCAAGTTGTCTCAAGCATTCACCATTAAGGATCTTGCAGTAGCCAAATATTGCTTGGGAATCGAGATTCAACAACGTAGAGAGAATTGTGCCTTTCACAGTCGGGCTACATCTGAGACGTTCTTCAAAAATTCGGAATGTTGGAAAGCAAACCCATTAGCACTCCATTCGCTTTGGGGAGCAAACTATCGGTCGATGCTGAGGAGGACCAGGAGAGCAGGCAACACACCGTTAGTGCGTAAAGCCAATTTAAAGGCTGTTATAAAAGGACTCACTGGATTGCGGCTAAACGAGTCTGAAGATACTTGAGGGGCACCATCGACCTTAAACTCGTCTACAGGAAAAGTAACGAAAACCTCAAAGCTTATGTCGACGCTGACTGGGCGAATTGCACGATTGACAGGAGATCCTATACTGGTTCATCTTTCATCTTTTCGGAAGCTGCTATCTCCTGGATGTCTCGAAAGCAGCGAACAGTTGCTCTGTCTTCTACTGAGGCTGAATATATGGGCCTTACAGACGCAGCCCAGGAGTCCATTCATCTTATCGGATTTCTGAAGGAATTGGGATTTCCAGAACTTGCCAACGCAGAGATCTTCAACGACAACCAAGGCGCTGAAAAACTGGCTACAAACCCATTTTTTCATCCAAGGTTTAAACATATCGACATCAAACACCATTTTATCCGTGAGGTGTTGAATAGTCGACCAATCAAGTTAACACACATGCCAGTCGAGAAGATGATCGCAGACGTTCTCACAAAGCCATTAGCAGGCCCCAAGCACCTTTTCTGTACGAGAGGACTCGGTCTTGTTCCTATCAAAAATTCACAGAGCCCAAATTGAGGGAGAGTGTTAGGAATAGCAATTCGCGCTCTTTTTTAAAATGTAGATGTCACCACATATTGGACTAGTATAGGAACTTGATACCGCGGCGTTCATCGGCACTTCCTATAAAGATATATATCTATATGTCTATAGATATATGTATGCAGGAGTAATTAAAGTTCACTAAAATACTTCTTGTAATTAACAACTCTTTATTAATTAACTAACGGCGTACACAGTTGATAGATGCACAACCGATTCTCACTATATCTCTGACCGAAGTGAGAAAGTAATGAATAAAGTATGGTGGTCGCTACGCAGAACGTGTAGAGTTAAAGGATGTAGCCTACGCATATGGCGTTAAGCCATCTATAAGTTCTCCCTTCTATGTTTCGTCCCAGGTCCGTTCACTGGACTCATCAGTAAGGCAGTGTGAACGGACCTTGCCTTAGACACAGGGAAGGAAATTTTCTTAGATGCCGGGGGAATCGAACCCGGGCCGTCTAGCTTCTCAGCGTAGAACACTGTCGCTGAGCCATGCTGTAAAGACGATGGAAATGGAAGGAGGAACATAGCCATTCTGCAGGCTGGCTAGTCCCCACACTAGTTCCACTTCTTGATTTGGCTTCCAATCTATCCTTTTTGTTTTACTCTAACTGTATCACTTTTATATTGTAAAACTAAATATATCGGCTGATTGTGATTAATTGGTGTTAAAATTACTTCTGCACATTCCACAGATCCTGTTTATCCTTAACAAATGGTTTAACGGTTCTCATTCGATCAACTGAGTTAAGCAGTTCTTGCTCGGTTCTACTCGGATGGGTGCCTTCGTACTTGATAGTGTTATCAGATTTCACTCTCGAACTAATAACTTGCTTTTATCTTTGTGAAAATTTTGAGAAAATCCTTCAAACATCATTTTCCAACGCATCAAGTAGGATTTTTTCGATAAAATGAAAACCTTTTTTTTTTATTAAAGTTTTTCGGCGATTTTTTTTTAAGAAAAAAAATTTTTTTTTTCAAACAGTCACAATTTTGTGAAAAATTGATATTTTTTAAAAATTCTACGTGATGTCTTAGCTTTTCATTCCATCTTTAAGAAAACATTTGATTTTCTTGTTTTAGACAAATATTGGCGACAAAAAGTTGGTGGCCGTGGAGGCCTCTGTAAAAAAAGTTGCTGTACTCTTGATCCTCTACAGGTGCCATTTTGTTTTTGAACACTTGAAAAAAATTAATTTATGTACTCTATAATATGTATAATAAACTTGTCTTTTTATATTTTTTTTAAGTTTTATAAAAATAAATC
>UCOH01012101.1:40301-124578 GCA_900474275.1 Synergus japonicus
GGTGGCCGTGGAGGCCTCTGTAAAAAAAGTTGCTGTACTCTTGATCCTCTACAGGTGCCATTTTGTTTTTGAACACTTGAAAAAAATTAATTTATGTACTCTATAATATGTATAATAAACTTGTCTTTTTATATTTTTTTTAAGTTTTATAAAAATAAATCTGCCTTGTACTCTATATATAGGAATTAGAAGTATCAAAAACCTTTAAAAAAATATAATAATAATAATAATTTTAATAAAAGCATTTTTTATCGGGGTTTTGCGACCAATTCTCGAGGCAGCATGAGTATAATTCCCTGTAAAAAAACGTAAAATTCAAAAGTATTGTTTCGCATTCACGATTTGTTTCCGTGAATTCGGTTATATGTTAGTTTCGCATTGCAGATTGTCTGAAAACGTTTAAATGTGATACTTCTTATATAAAATATTTAATTCTTGAATGCGTTTGAATACGAAGGATACAAATTTTTGCTTGCAATGCTTTTTAATGCGATACTTCACATTCGTTTTAATGCTTTCTAATGCGACTGAATGAGAGAAAAGTTTTTCATGAAATGAAAACTTTTTAAATCGAAAGTTCATATTGCTTCGTATACTTTTGAAAGCGAAAGAATCAGATTTAACACAAAACAGAATTAAATCGCATTAAATGTGATGAAACCGCATTAAAAATTTAATAATTTTCAATATTTTTTAATACGTCGTTTTTTACAGGGAGGGTTTGTAGTGGGGGAAGCTTTCAAGCTCATCAAGGCCATTAATTCTCTTATAGGGGTACCTCTTAGCGAGGTTGTACTGTATAAAGAAGAATATAATTTACATTATTAAACAAAATTATACGAAATTTGTTGCACTGTTCAATTTTTGATAATTTAATCCAGTAATCTTTACCACTTTTTGACGACAAAAACATCTTTTGTAACTTTATTTTCTTTGTATAAATGAATATTTTTACAAGTTTGCACATAATTATAGATAAATATTCTCTTTAGTTTATTATCGCAGTGATGACGAAGGATTATGAGAATGCTGAAGTACTAGGAAAGTCAAGTATGATTTTTTAATATTGACTAAAAGACGTATTGTTCATAAAAAATATATAATGTCTCTTTATGTGAAAACATTTTTTTATTGAATTTTAGTACTAGAAAGAGAGGCAAATAATAATGTCATACGTCAATACTTGACTTTGATCCAGAATACAAATTTTGGTACGTATTATTTTGGTACTTATATACATAAAAGTCTAATGAACCTTCACAGTTTTATTTTTTTTTTTGTAATATGTTTTAATTTATTTATACAGCGAACAAGATAAGCGAAAAAGATAACAGCGATGAAAGCACTTCCGAAAGTGAGGGAAGTGATTCCGAGATTTCAACTGATGTCACTGATAATCTAAATTTAGGTGAATCTGATTGCAAAATTTTTAATTTGCACACATCTTGTCAATCCAAGAATACTTTACCGTACGCAAAAAAAAAATTATTAACTCTGTTTAATAATGACATATCTTTTAATTTTGAGAAGAATATCTATAGAGTACTGTCATTTCATTTAAATAAAAAAATGTGACCACTTAAGTAACAAAAGAAATACCAATGAAATCTCATTACGAAAAAAAAAAATAAATAAAATTCCAATAAAGTACCGAAGTTCTGACAAATTAGTACATTGGGCTGAAGTTTCAGAGTCTACTTAGACGAATTTTTTTCATTTTCAAAAATTTTCACTAATAAAAACTGTTTTATATAATAATTTTCTTACTTCAACAGAAAGCATGGGAAATATTTTTGCAAACAGAATTTCAACGGATTTTTAAATATTTTAAACGATTTCAATTCATTTAGAATAATTTGAAATGATTTCAAGATATTTAAATACATTTTAAGTTATTTTAAGGATTTTCAATGCATTTCAAATTAATTTAGATATTTTAAGAATTTTATAGAGGTTTCAAGACATCTAGGGGAATTCGTGGAGACCTTAGGATATTCTATAAGTAAGTTTAGGGATTTCAAGAGAGTGGAAGCGTTTTGAAGGGATTTTTAAAAGAATTAAAGAATAGGAATTTGAAGAAAGTTGAAAAGATTTAAAGATATTTTAATAAATTCCAAAACAATATTATTTTTACTTGTATACTAGCAGAACTTTACTCGGCGTTGTTCGGGATTTTAAAATATTTCAAAGAACTTTAAGGAACTTCAAAGTATTTTAAGAGATTTTAAGATATTTTAAAATACTTCAAAGAATTTGCAAAAATGTTGAAAAAGCAGTTTAAGGATTTTCAAGAGTTAATGAAAAGGATTTTCCAGATATTTCTATAGATTTCACAATACCTCAAAACATCTTAAAGGATTTCATCAGATTTAAGTGACTTTAAGAAATTTGAACGGATTTTAAGAGATTTCAAGTAATTGTGAAGAATTTCAAAGAATTTCTAAAGAATTCAAGAGATAATTTTCAAAGGATTTCAAGACTTTTAAAGTGATTTTGAGAAATTTCAAGGAATTAATTCTATTGAAATCAAATGAAACCCTTTAAAATCCCTTAATCCCTTAAGGTCATATAAGACTTACCCGATCCCAACTTTCCCGCCATTTTTTTTTCTGCAAAGATACATCTACATTTATTGAAATATCAAATTGAAAATTTCTAAATTGAAGCTAAAGAATTAAGGTACGTCTATCTGGTCCTAAATATTGACATTTATAAAAAGAAATTTTTTTACGAACATTTTATTTTATTTTTATAAAAATTTAAGACCAGATAAACGTACATCAGCATATTTTCTTTAATTTGAGAAATTTTCAATTGGATATCACAATAAATGTAGAGGTACCGTTGCAGAGAAAAAAATGTCGGTAAGATAGGAATCGGGTATATCTTAAAACCCTTAAAATCGTTTAAAATATATTAAAACACCTGGGATTTCATCGGTTTCATTAAATCTCTTGAAACATCTTGAATGAAATCTTTTAAAATCTCTTAACCCATTAACGTCCAGCCGGACACAATTTGTACACCTCTCTTCCCGCGCTCACAGCTATTGCATTTCGAGCAAAAAAAATGTATACTTATAGATTGAAGTGTGCTCTTTCCGGTGATATCACTCAAATTATCGAAAAACAATTTTTTTTGTTCGAAAAATGCCGTTTTAAACAAAAAAAAAACATGATTTTGGAAGGAATTTGTTTTTTAAATCGAGTTTTCAAAGATTTAAAGGCTTGGAATCATTTTGGAACCGGACTAAATCGTGGACGCGATGTCTGAATTTAAAGAATATGAGGTTGTGAAGTAATTTTGAACAATTAGAAACTCCAAAATGGCGCCCGAATTGCAAAATTGTTGCCAGAAAGTTCATGAATTTTTTTCTCAGAACTGAAGCACTTTCCTAAAAAATTAAAAAGAACAAAAAGTACTTAGAATTGACCAAAGAATACACCTGGATTTTTCCAAAACGATTTGAGTAATTTTTTGGTTTTGCTAATTGCTAATTTTTTATAAATTGCAAAATCGCTCGAATCACTTTGAAAAAATTCAAGGATATTTCTTGTTAAATTCTAAGCACCTTTTGTTCTTTTTAATTTTTTAGGAAAGTGCTTCGTTTCTGAGAAAAAAATTCATGAACTTTCTGGTAAAAATTTTGCAATTCGGGCGCCATTTTGAAGTTTCTAATTGTTCAAAGTTACTTCACAAACTCATATTTTTGCAATTCAGACATCGCATCCACGATCTAGACCGGTTCCAAGATGATTTCAAGCCTGTAAATTTTTGAAAACTCGATTAAAAAAAAAAATTCCTTCGAAAATCATGTTTTTTTTTTTGTTTAAAACGGCATTTTTCGAACAAAAAAAATTGTTTTTCGATAATTTGAGTGATACCACCGGAAAGAGCACACTTCAAACTATAACTATACATTTTTTTAGATTTTTGTTTGCTCGAAATGCAATAGCTGTGAGCGCGGGAAGAGAGGTGTACAAAATGTGCCCGGCTAAACGTTAATGGGTTAATCTCTTAACTCCTAAATATCGTTTAAAATATATTAAAATATATTAAAATATCTTGAAATATCTTGAAATCTCTTCCAATTTCTTTAAATTTTTGAAAATCAGTTAAAGTTTTTGAGATCTTGTGAAGTCTCTGAAAAAATCTTTTAATAACCCTTTAAAATTTGTTTAAACTCGTTTAAATTTCCGAAATCAATAAAAATCTCTTAGCATCCTTTGAAATTCCGTAAAATCACTATAAATTTCTTGAAATCCTTTGAAATTCCTTAGAATTACTTATAAAATCTTTTGCAATCTTTTAATATTTTTTTTTTATTCTATGAAATTTCTCAAAATTCTGGACAACGCTGAGTAGAAATTTCTGCCAGTAAATAAATAAAAATCATATATTTTGGAAACGTTTTTCACATTATCCTTAGAGGGAATGTATTAGATTTGTGAAAAATTTCACCCCCCCCCCCCCAGTTTTTGTCAAATGTCCACGTTTTGGGACCCCCTGAACCCGAAAAACATGGTTTTATGAATATATCTGTTTGGTTGTCTGTAGATTTTAGTTTGTTAGCACGAAAACTTTCGAAAAAATTGACCGATTGAATTGGCCTTTTGTATATTGGTTTAGTCTTAAAATGAAGGTCAAATTCGCTGGTCAACCATTTTGGATAAAAATTAAAAAATTTGGGGCTATTTGAAAATGTTTGAAACCACTTTTTTTTTAATTTACAAATTATATGCGCGGATATTCGTAGTACTAAAAAAGTCAAAGAATTTTTTCTAATTACTTTTTTGGATAAAAAAAAAATTGAAAAAAAGTCTAAAGATGAAAAATGTTTCTTTTTGCACTCCCTCTAGGATAGGCATAACAACTTTTTAAATTTCCTTAAAAAATCGAAAATTTAAATTTTGAGCTAAATAACGCGAGATACAGAGAAAATGATAAGGAGCATAGTTATTGGTCTTGAAAAGATCTACAGGTTCTCTTTTGGCCATTTTTCAATAGGATGAATAGTTTTCGTTTTAATCATGAAAAATATTGTGAAACAGAGCCGAGAACGAAGCGTGATGATCGAACCCTATTAGACCCCCCTGTAACCATTTTTATCATGTGAATTTTGAAATATTCAGAATATGAATTTTATTACTTTATAGTCTTATTCTGCGAACTTTGTTTGCTTTCTCTAAAGCGAGAGTTTTGTATGTCCACAAAAATACAATGAAATACTAATACCAGTTAAAATATGTAGTTAGATTAAGAGAAAGCCATTTTTCCTTTATAGATAAGATTGTAAAAGTGATGCTGTTTGTGTAAATTAAATTCAAGTTAAAATAACATGTGACATCAAATTACAAATAAGTATATGAAAAACATAGTCTACAAGAGCAAATAATTTTGAAAGACAATCACGGTTTTATTATAGAGCCAATTATTTTTTAGTTTTACATGCTAATAAATTCATGCATTCATTTTCTCATTCAGCGAAACTAGAATTTTTGGCAAAAATTTCTCTAAAAATTAACTTTTACATTCTCATTTTTTTAAATAAAGGCTTTCTCGATTGTTTTAATTGTACTTTAAATCAAATGTAAAGTCTCTGCATCCAGAAAAAAAGTTTTTTTGAATCAAATAAACGTATATTTGCCTCAGAGCCAAGTAAAAATATCTTTGAATAAAATAAATTTTATATTTTTTAGTTGGCTTTGAGGCAAATATACGTTTATTTGATTTAAAGAAACTTTTTCTCTGGGTGTGCGCATATGCTGCTTAAAAAGAAATTATACGTCGTTCAATTTGTAACATTTGAATAATGAAAATTATTTTATTCGTAATGGTAAAATCAATCGTGATATGAAAGCATGATGCGAGGCAGAAACCATTATTGCAATTACATATTACATTTTTAGACATTATTACCACATTACATATATACAATTATAATATTATTATATATCCCAAGTGCGAATTGCCGGAGTTGAACACACGGCCCAGACTTGGTCCAATTACGGCAGCCGAAGATCGGCTAACATTATTGGGCCAATATCGGTATTTTAATCGGTCTAGTGTTGGCCCGAGTACTGGTATTTTCAATTTGCCAAGCTTTCCTCGAAGCTTGGCCCAACAATGGCAATTTACTGGGCCGAAAGTTGGTATTACTCTGGCAAATCATGTCGAAAGTAGAAAAGCCAGAGTCTGGCCCAACAATGGCAATTTACTGGGCCAAAAGTTGGCATTACTCCGGTAAATCATGGCAGAAGTAGAAAAGCCAGAGTCTGTCCCAAGCAATGGCACTTTACTGGGCCGAAAGTCTGTATATTACTCCGGCAAACCATGTTGGAGAATAACAATCCAGAGTTCGTCCCAGTAACAGACCATCAAAGAGCCGTAAGTCGGAAAAAATTTTTATTCTGTCAATAAAATATATCCGACTATATCAATAAATATACTACGGTTTTACGTTTTATAAAAGTTAAAATTAAAAATATGAAAAATCTAATATATATACATACATATTTTATTCATTATTGACGCAAAAGCTTTTTTTAATGAAATTATTTTGAAATAATTTATTATTTGTGTATGATTGAGTCTATCATGGAAAAAATGTTGGGACACCAACTCATGAGTTAGGGTAATGGTTTAGGTTCTTGACTTCTGTCCGACAGGTCGTGTGTTCGATTCCTCCCACGTGTGCGAAATTTTATTTGTTATATAAGCGTTAGAATTTACAAATAACAATTAGTTATATAAGTATATCCATAGTATATCTTCGAATAAATCATATTCCTAATTAATAAAATTTATTATTTTTATTTTTTATTGTAATTTCTAACTTCGGGCCAACACTGGCATCCAGCGTTGGGCCGACAATGGTAGTCAAGCCTTGGTTGCCAAGTGCAAGACATAGTTATCGCGCCGTGATTGGCGCGGTAATGGCAGCTGAGCTTCGGCAAAATTTTTGCCGACGCTGGGCCAATGCTGGGCCGTATGTGATTTCGCACTTGGGATTATATTATCTAGAATAACCATCCTTCAATAATATGAGTGTTTGTAATGATCCAGTTCCTGATTAGCGGATGTGATACCTTAATGAAAACATCAGGATTATTCGGATTTAGTCTAGTTCCACTCAAAGTCAGAACACCAACTAGTTTACTATTAACAATTAAAGGAGCACCAGCATCGTCAATGCTGGCATATTTATTGTTGTACTGGTCATAAGTACAAATATTTTCATCTGTAAGTATAGGTGCATAACGACTTTGGAGATGCCGGCATTTATCGTGATTGAGTATGGGCACACTTATAGAATGTAATTGCCTAGGATACATCTTCTCCGGTCTGAAATGAGTCAAGAATTTTTATTTTAGAAAAAATATCATGTTGTTAACGGAAATTAATTTCATATATTATATAATTAAGGGATTAAGTTGATATTTCAGACGTCTAATCTGACGACGTTTTTTTTATTTTTTTATTTATTAGATGAAGAATATAAAAATAAAAGAGTTCTAAAGAATATTTTTTATTTTTATTTATTTTCTAACTGGAATTTCCCGAGAATTGTCTGGGATTTTAAGAGATTTTAAGTGACAAAGGAATTCCAAGATATTTTAAGGAATTTCACTTAATTCCAAGGAACTTCAAACAATTATAAGAGATTGCAAGAGATTTTAAGCAATTTCAAAGGATTTTCAAAAGCGTTTAAAATGATTTAAGGATATTCAAGAGTTTTCACAAGATTTCAAGACATTTTAAGGGATTTAATCAAATTTTAAGTGACTTTAAGGAATTACAAGGAATTGATACTAATATAGGCGAAATAAAATGAAATCCCATGAAATATTTTCAAATTATTTGAAACTTTTTAATTCGTCTTTAAATTTCTTAAAATTGTTTGAAATATTTCAAAATTCCATGGAGTTCATTAATATTTCTTGAAATTTCTTGAAATCACGTAAAATCTCTTAAAAGCTCCTTAAGTCCCTTCAAATTTCTTGAAGTTTCTAAAATTCCTGAAAATTACACGATATCACATAAGATCCTTCAATATTTCTGGAAATCCGAGCTTGAAAAAGAAATCATTGAGACTCTGAAAAAGTCCTCAAAATTACTTAAAACCTTTTTCAATTCTTTAAAGGATTGAAAAAGTCGTCAGATTAGACGTCTGAATCTTCAACCAAATAATTAAGGACGTTGAATCCAAGTGTTAAGCTGAAAATTCCATTCTTCATTTTACTACAGGAAAATTATAGATAAATATTTGTTCACTCTGTAGCACTAATCTTTTTTCAAATATAAGATTGCGCGTAGAGAGCGAAAAAATATTTAGTTTTGGATACTTTTTGCATAAAACGAAGAATTCAAAATTTAACTTCAAAAGTGAATATATTCATTTCCTATCCTAAAAAAGTGGTGTCACAAAATGTCTCGAAAATCTCGCATACATCTCTTGGAATTTCTCAATATTTCAAATGCCTTGAAATCCGTAAAAATTCTACAAGATCTTTTAAAAATCATAGATGAATAGAAATTCTTTTGAAATCCCTGAATAAAATTTCTCAAAAACTTTAAAATCCTTTAAACCTTATAAAATATTTTAAAACTTAAAAAATCTCACAGTTAAACCTAAAGTTCTCAAAATGGGACAAAAATTTTCCAAAATGAGATAAGTGTTTTTCTGTCTCTGGAAGTCTTTTAAAATTCGTGAAAACCTCAAAAACTTCCCAAAAACTTCTTAAAATTCTTTAAATTCTACGATAACATTTAAAGTCCTTTTACGTCAAAATCTATAATACACTTATCTCCCGATCGAGGGCACTTTTCACTTTTGGCTGATTCTACGTCCCCCCCCCCCGCCCTCTCCCCTGAGCGTCCCACGATAGCCAACACTGAAGTGCCGGCGCTCGAAGTGACCTTGAAGTCAGCGCCGTACTGCGTAGCCTGCGTAGTATAGGAATTAGCGAATCTTAAAGTCTACATACATCGCTCCTGAGTGGTGACGTTGGAGTACTCGCTCGAGCTATTTTAATCCCATCCGATCGAGGGCACTCGACCCCCAAGCGGTGCCCTCGATCGGGAGATGAGTGTATTAAAAAGATTAGAAATCTCATTAAATTCCATGAAATCCTTAAAATTCTCTAAAATCTTTTAAGTAACAAAAAATCCCTTCAAATTATTCGAAATTTCATACAATCTTTTGAATTTCTTTAACATTTCTGGAAATTTTATGACACAATTTTACAATGCGATAACATTCTTTACAATTCTCTGAAATCTTATGACATCTCTTAAAATTCGTGAAAACTTCATAAAATTCATAGAAACTTCTTGAAATTCTTTAAATTCCACGATAAAATTTGAAGTCCCTTTACGTTAAAATCTATAATATTAAAAAGATTAGAAATCTCATTAAATTCCATGAAATCCTTAAAATTCTCTAAAATCTTTTAATAACCAAAAAATCCCGTCAAATTATTAGAAAGTTCATAAAATCTTTTGTATTTCTTTAAAATTTCTGGAAATTTTATGACAATATTTTACAATATGACAACACATCCTTGACAATTCTCTGAAATCTTATGAAATCTCTTAAAATTCTTTTAAAATCCCTTAAAATCTCTTTAAATTAGTGAAAACTTCTTAAAATTCCTAGAAACTTCTTGAAATTCTTTAAATTCTACGATAAAATTTAAAGTCCCTTTACACCGTTTTAAATTCATTAAAATTATTAGAAATCTCATTAAATTCCACAAAATCTTTCACAAATTATAAAAGTCTTTTAAATTCGCTTATAATTTTCATCGAAATTTCACGAAATAATTAGAAATTCACTTAAAATTCGTTGAAATCTCTTAAAGTTCTTAGAAACCTTATAATCCTCCTGAAAATTTAAAAACATTTCAAATCCCTTAAAATTCCCTCGCTTTAAAAAAATCTCTTAAAATATTATGAATTCCGTTATAATTTGTAAAAATCACTCGAAAATTGTCAAAATCTATTAAAATTTCTAGAAAAGGTTTGAAATTTCTCTCTGAAAAAAGTGGATTTTATAACGAAATGTCCCTCAAATCTCGCATAAATTTTGGTTTCAAATCTACTCTCTAAATTTGATTCAGCGAAATTTCATTGCTTCTTGAATGACTTGAAGTTGTAAGTAATTAGTTTGCTAGTTTAGTTAAAAACTATTTAAATTAGATATTTTTCTCGCTCTGTACACTGTAAAAAAAACTTGAATTACTTTAGTTGAAGTTTTATACAATTATCGTAGCTGACTGAATATTCAATCAAAAGTGAAGCGGTGTATTTAAATCGTGTGCCCTTCTTTAAATATTAGCAAGAATGAATGTGATACCCGAGTAGCAAAACCAATCAATTTGTATTATTTGATCGGTAGAGTGGGGAGCGGGGAGCTTCTTGGTGACAAGTGGGCGGATATAACTTAGGAAATTAATTAACTATTCATTGCTCGCTTGATCATTGAGCATCTTAGGCGCCACTCTCTCGAGCTCAGAGGGATTCTGAGAAGTAAAATCTCTTAGTCTTTTCCTTATACATTGATTAGTTTGAATAGTGATTGGTTTTGTGATAAGTGGTGTGAATTGTTATTAGTTTCAGTGTGGCGCTCATATTATTCGCTCGATTTACTTCGCTTTGCTCATTTTATTTGCTATGTGGATTTGCTTATTTCGCTTACTTCTTATGTGATTTTATCCATTGATATTTATGTGTGGAGAGATGTTGGAATTGTATATACCAAGGACTGAAAGGTGCGAACCATAACGGCTTTTCCGTCTTCCTAGATGACAGCTTCGGTATAATTTGCGACTCTCATTTCTTTGACCACATTAATTTTAACTCCGAATCTGTAGTCAAGTCTAAGAGTGCATCTGGCAGAAAGGTCGTTCTTAAGCGTGAGTGAGTACGTTCGTAAAACTCGTCTATTCATAATAGTTCTTTCCAATTATCTCGATTGTGAATTTCTAATGTGATATTTTATTATGTTTATGATTTTATTGATTTCGCTTTATCTCGTTTCATGTAAAATTGTATCAAAATTTTTCTTATGTCACAATGCTAATTTCGTCATACTAACGGCCACATTATTATTTCTTATTATTGTTGATATGATTTTGACATTAGACGCGTTGGCATTATTTACATCTGAACTGTATTTATTTCTTTCACCCACCAAACCTGTCTACCATAACAATTGATTGTATTATTCTTTGATAAAAGGTACAAGATTCGATTTGAGACATAAAAGAAAGACGAATATTCAAGAATAATTTTCAATCAGAAGTAATTGAATTTTCAATATATTTCTAACAGTGTACGCATAATTTTAGTTAAAAATTAACTAATTCTACAGAGAAAAAATATATTCCAATTTTAATATCTGTTAAGTAAAATGAAGAAATCGAGTTTTTAGATTGGAACTTGGTTCCAATACCGTTCAACATTTTGGGTTCAAATTCCAACAAAATAGAAGTATTAATATCTTACCTTTCTTCTCCTTCGAGAAATCCCCAGCCACTTATGGTACCCAAAGCATAATCTGGTACATTGCCTTGGTACAATGCTATTAATTTATTACGGGAGTCGTGTAAATTGATAACTGGAGAAATATGAAGCAAAGCAATATTCTTCTGTTTTGTATTTGAATTATACATATTGTGTATTAGTTTTCCAGTTACATTGTGTTGTACTATTCCTGCATGAATATGCCCCGAGCCAGATAGAACAGTGTATGCAGTCACATGAGCAGAAACACATTGAGCAGCAGTTAATATAACTGAAGACGTTATAATACTTCCTCCGCAATAAGGAACCCCATTTTTGTAAATACTGACAAGGTAGGGAATATGTGGAAATATTATTGGCCGATTTCTTTTCAGAGTCTTATCAATTACCCGTTTTTCACGGATGTGAAGATCCATTGATTTTTCTATAAGAATTAATTCTATGTGTTATTTAAAATTCAAAAACTCACTTCTTCGATATCCTGTAATATGTAATAATATTATTTACTTACCATTATGATCTTCTGAAGAAGTCAAAATTTCTTGACACAAAGTTGCACCAAAAATTAAGAAGATTAAATAAATTCCTTTATCCATCTTTATCATTTAAATTTTAAAGTGAATAAGTGATTGTAGCTCTCTGATTCAGAATGAGTATGAATTTAGTGATTTTATAGGCTCTATAATCTTCAAACTTTGTTTACTTCTTCCTAAGCGATGTGTTTTCTCTTCTTTGTGTCTACAAAAATACAATAAAATGAATATATAGTTGAATTATGATGACACTTTACCTTTATAGATAAGATTGTAAAAAGTAATGCTGTTTGTATACATGAAATTACAGGTAAAATTTTAAGATACATAAAATTACGTAATATACAAATACATCACTACATAAAAACATACTCTATAGGAAAATAACGATTCTGAATTTTACTACTGTCATTCACCTCTTCATTCACCAAAACGTTCCTCATTTTAGGCAAAAATTTCTCTAAAAATTAATTTTTATCGAGCTTTCTAGATGAGCTTTCCCAGATTTTCAAGACTAAATCCTTGATTTTCCAGGAAAGTAAAAACACACTTTAATTGTTTTGTATAATAATTTGTTTACTTCAACAGAAAGCCTTTAGAATAATTTGAAATGATTTCAAGATGTTTAAATAGTGATGCACCTCAAGACAAGAAAATCTTGATTCTTGCTCATATCGCTCGAAATTTTGAGAATATTTTTAACCAGGTTCTTGAATATTCATATTTTTTTCTTGTTTTTCACGAGAATTCTTGCATTTCGTCAACATAAAGTAGGGTGAATATATTTAAATAACCGTGGTAAAATATATATTAGCGCCATTTAATAATTTTTTCAAGATCCATGAGAATGACAAGAAAACATCGAGACAAGATCTTGAAAAGTTAAGATCTCGCTTGAATGCATCAGTTTAAATACATTTTAAGTGATTTTAAGGATTTTTAATGGATTTCAATTGAATTTAGAAGATTTCGAGAGAGTTCAAGCTATTTTAAGAGATTTTTAAAGGAATTAAAGGATATTTTAATAAATTCCAAAACAATTTTATTTTTATTTCTACTAGTTGTGCCGTCATGTCACTTATTATAATAACTTATAAAAACCTTGCTAACTAAAAATTAATAATTGTATCCACTCAAAAGAGCAGGTGCATCTAAGTATTGATCCAATGTTTTACTCAACGGGTCAAAGAACTAATAAAATTATTAATCAGTACACCTCGAGTCCAGTATCAGCCTAATCAGAAATACTGAATCATAAACATATCAAACCACCCTTCTGATGGTGTCTTCGAACTCTTGTTATCAAATCATAATCTCCACTTGATTGCTAAAAGTATCTTCTGCTGACGCAAGGACCCGCATGATTTTCCCCAAAAATACCTGGAATCTGAAGGGTCGAACTAGGGCAATTGCCTTTATTGCCTTTATTGCAACTAGTCTGCGATTGTCTTCAAGAATTCCCAATTATTCTCAAATAAATCCAGTCCAAGGTGACTAAATCCAGTATCTCTAGTCCAAGTAACTAAATTCCAGTCCAAAGTGACTAATCCAGTGTCCCTAATCCAAAGTGAAATAATCCAAGTGTCCCCTACTCGAGTGTCCCGAGTAATTGTCCAGTACGAGTGCCCATCTCGACGGTAATCAGCAGGGTCCAGCGACCAACGCAACCTTCCACCAACGAAGACGTTCTCCAGGCTCCAAGACCACTACCAACTCAACCTCGATCAATCAACTAACGAGATCCATCGACAATTATTGAAAGATCCATCAACAAATATTAAAAGCTCCAGCCACAAGGCTAAACGGTAAGTCCCATAATTTATGATCTTATCAAACCCCCCTCTATACATTTCTAACTATTTTCCCGTGTTACATGCTGCTCTAAACGGATTCCTGACGAAGCTCTTCTTCACCTCATAAAAACTTCCACCTTATGTCAATTATTGTAAACCTCTCCTTTTTCTGTATTTGTGTAATAAATAAATGTTTAGAATATAAATAAGCACTGTTCAGTTAACCGTATCCCCGACTCTAGTGGCATTGTGTGATAATTCAATTATCACGCTTTCCATCGGATAGAAAACGAGGAACAACATTATAATATAAATATGTAAGTGCGTTTGTTTATATTGTTTGTATTATAAATTAATTGGTATTACACTTGAAAATAATTTTAAGTTAAGTTTATTTGTAAGAAAAACATAAGTATTTGTTGGTTTATTATTCTAAGATGTAATACATATATTGGACTAAACAGCTATTGCGAAGTTTTGAAAATTGGATCTTGAGTATACAAGAAGTCCGATAGTGTCAGTCGAGAGACTCAAGTATATCTGAATTCGAGAAGCAAAGAAGATCAGTAATTCTAAGATCTAAAAGTGGGGAAGGTATTTGAAGTACATTATTATAAGTAAAACTAATAGTGGGAGTTTTGGACACGCCTTACAATTGAAGAAAGTTTGTGTTGAAGTGGTCAGATCATTTCACTCTTAATGTGGCAAAAAGGTATGCAGGTCAATAGACCTTGTCCTTGGGATTGTCATAAAAATTTAGTAAGCGTGATGATAATGTCATGTCAGCATGACATTAGTTAACTAATTATTAATTAACTATTAATTAATTGTTTGGCTATTAAGTAATTAATCATTATCATAATCACCATTGACAACATGTAATCATTACATCATAAGCCATAATTATAATTTCATTCATACTTTTGTAACTGACCCTTACGACTCGAGCCACCTGCAACACTAATAAATCTCTAAATCTACAAGAGGACATTTGACTTGTATAACCAAACATTCGCCCTCAAAGGCACACTATAAACTCCATCTGTATAGGAGACACCCACAAGAAACCTACACACTCTCAATCACTCAACGCGTCCGTGAGAGGTCCAGAAGCCACCCTCGCTAGTGCAACTGACCCAAAACCAGAATGACACCTGCAGAGTATTTATGTGCACTAATACTACAACATTTACATAGACATTGCATTAACACTAGTCTATTGAAATGGCGCCACTCACAGACACCGCACTAACACTGGTCTATTGAAATCCCTTAGTATCTAGGATCAGCATAAAAACAGCATGGCCCATAGAGGACCCAGTATTCAGTATCAGTCTCCAATCTTAAGTCTCGAGTAACAACACGTGCAGGGTGCAATTTTTCTACAGAACACTCTAGTTTAGTCTTCAAGTTCGGTCTTCGAGTGCAGTCACCCAGTGCAATACTTCTACAGTGAAACAGTCCTTCAGTGCAATACTTCTACGGTGAACACTCAGTCAGTGAGTCCAGTTTTCCACAGTATAAATCAGTTCAAGTGAAGTGAACAGATGTCTCTGAGAAACATTACGAGATTAATTAGTGAAGATAAAATTCACTGGTGCCATTACGGGCCCTAAACAGTGAAGTTTCGAAAATCAAGTTATTACGGAAGTTCGATTTGTGGAAGTGCAGAAGTGTGGAACGAAGAACAAAAGGATTACCAATTAATAACAGAAGGCTCCAGCACAATCATCAATAAGAAGGTACCGTTTCCTCGATACTCAGGCTCACTTAGCTTTTCGTAAGGGTCAATTCTCGTCTAAGCTATATGTATCAATTCCAGGCAATTGTAACTTTTAATTTAATAAATTTGTAAAACTTAATTTAACCTGTTTCATTTGGCTTGTCCTTGTTCCCAGATTCGTATTAAGTTACGGACTAAAACAAGGGATTAGTAATATAGAAATTGAGTCTGTTGCCAGCTAGGTCGATTAATTAATAAATAATAGGTAGGACGTAACAATAAACTCCTAGTTTTGAGAACTACAGTTTTTAATTATATTCAGGTTCGAATATCTAAGTACAGGCTACTATCTGCTAGTTTATCTAATAATCTCAAATCAAGGTAACAAGAACGGTCTTGTTACCTTGAACTGGTCTTAGGATTTGCAAACTAATTCAAACTTTCCTTTCATGGTTTAAGAATTTAATATTAATTCTTATACTTCTATAAATTGTACTTTATTTTATGGTTCCAATCAGAACAGCGTCAATTATCTCGGACGTCACATAGTAAACCAACACGCTCGCTACGCGCAAGATTATTTATTTTACTTCATACAACTTCAAGTCATTCAAAAAGTAATGAAATTTCATTGCTTTAAATTTACAGAGTACATTTGAAACAATAATTTATGCGAGATTTTATAAAGACATTTCGTTCTACAATCCACCTTTTTTAGAGAGAAATTTAAAAAGCTATCTAGGAATTTTAATAGAATTTGACTATTTTAGAGTGATTTTTACAAATTATAACGGAATTCGTAATATTTTAAGAGATTTTTTTAATCTAGGGAATTTTAAGGGATTTGAAATGTTATTTTAAAATTTTTAGGAAGATTATGAGGTTTCTACAAACTTTAAGAGATTTCAACGAATTTGAAGCGAAGTTAGAATGATTTCGTGAAATTTCGATGAATATTAAAAGCGAATGCAAAAGATTTTTATGATTCTTTAAAGATTTTGTGGAATTTAATGAGATTTTTAATAATTTAAAAAAAATTTTAAGAGATTTTGTGAAATGTTGAAGAATTGCATGGAATTTAATGAGATTTCTAATAATCTTAATGAATTTTAAATGATATATAGGAAATATTATCGTAGAATGCAAAGAATTTCAAGAAATTTCTGGGAATTTTAAAATGTTTTCACGAATTTTATAAGATTTTAAGGGATTTGAAATAATTTTGTGAAGTTTCGAGAATTGTCATAAATTTTGTCATAAATTGTCATAAAATTTCCAGAAATTTTAAAGAAATTCAAAAGATTTTATGAAATTTCTAATAATTTGAAGGGATTTTTTGGTTATTAAATGATTTTAGAGAATTTTAAGGATTCCATGGAATTTAACGAGAATTCTAATTATTTTAATATTATAGATTTTAAAAGACGTAAAGGGACTTTAAATGTTATCGTGGAATTTAAAGAATTTGAAGAAGTTTCTGGGAAATCTTAGAGGTTTTCACGAATTTAAAAAAGATTTCAAGAGAGAGAAAAACACTTGTTTCATTTTGAGACAAAGACCCAGGTAGTAAAATTAAGCCACCATACTACAATTTTGAGTAAATTGGATTTAGTCTGATTGTGCCATGAATCATACAAGCTGCGTTCGGATGATAGTATAGTTCTGCATTCTCTGCATTGTTAATGTAGGATTTGTCAAACAGGCATCCAACATTGTACTATCAGATGCAGAGTTCAGAACCGAAAAAATTTTACTGAATCATACCGCCATGATGAGTATAACGTGAAATATCGTCAAGGCTATGTTGAGATTAATGCATCATAGCACCATCAGATTAGTATTTTTAGTATTAGGAATTGTGGATGGTAGCACCATCATAGTGCCATTATAACCGAGTCATAGTTTTCGAATAATGGTTGCTGTAGGAATACAAATATTTGAAAAATCATATATTTTTCGAATTTTTACAAATAAACAAAACAGAGGAAAGCTTGTGGATAGGGAAAGAAAGTTCAGTAACGTTGATACTAATAAAAGTTTGTATAATTTATTGAAGTTACAATTTCACAATGTCTGAATATTGAAGTTACAAATTCACATATTATTAGATAAACGCAATAATCATGCTTAAAAGAAAAATAAAAGAAGAAAGAAATAAGCCTGCTGAGAAAAAAAATAAAAGGAAACTTATTGGAAGACTTACTTCAACGATAATTCCTTTTTTTGAATTATTATGAACCCGGCGCCGTGGGTTCAATTCTTTTTGCCGGTGATTTTTTTTTTGCATTCCTGATTATTTACATTGTTATTAATGTTAGTTTAAATAATTTTTAATGAATTTAATTTGAATATCAAATACAAAAAATTATAAATAATAAATAAAATGCTGTCAATAGGTATATTATTCGTATAATTTATATTATTATTAATTATTTGAAAATAATGAATTAAATAATTATTTTAATAAATTTAATAAATAACTATTAAATTATTAAATATTATTAAATAACATAAAATACAATATAAAATAATAATATTATTATTTATTATTTATATTATTCGTCCTGCGTAAAATCTCAATTTTCAAAGTTAAATTTCTCCGCTTAATCTGCAAAGTGGGTTCTCTCACTCCAGCATTATTATTTATTTATAAGGAACTTTCGATCCCTTAAGTTTCATTCAAAAAGGTGAGGGTAAAGTGACGCGCCCCCTTGTTGGTGCGATATTGTTCATAACATAAATATTTGAAAGCGTGAAAAGCAAATGATGGAATGTTTCATCAATATTCACTGCATCCACGACACTAAGTTAGAAGAGCATCCGGTTGTGCATAAAACGCACAATCGTAACTACAAATAAACTTGTTAGATCATAACACGATCTTTGATATATTTTAAGCAACTCATGTATTAGCGAGGAATGGTGCCAGAAGTGATTCAAGATACGTCCGGAACAATGGACGATTATTGCGCAATATAATGCACCCTCTTGATTGTGCGATCATTCTACAATCATAGAGTTCTTAAAATTTCCCTCTTATTTCTTCAGCATCTGATTGTATTACTATTGAGTTATTGAAACTAAAATACTTTGACCTGCTACCTGGGGATTTAACTGTGAGATTTTTATAAGTTTTAAAATATTTTATGTAAATATTTTAATATTTTAGTTCAAAGGATTTTAAAGTTTGTTAGGTAATTTTATTGAAGGATTTCAAAAGAATTTCTAAAGAATTCAAGACTTTTTAAGTGATTTTGAGAAATTTCAAGAAATTAATTCTAATGAAATATATTAAATATAAACTAAAACTAGCTGTCAAGTTGTATCAACTTTTGTACTCATTCAATGAGCACTTTGCTTCCTGTAATAAATAATATGATTTGCTTCCTCTATGAGGAAGCAAATCATTAATTAAGTATTAATTAAGTATTAATTAATCATTTAATTAAGTATTCTTTACATAAGCTTTAAATTTTAATTATTTAAGAAATTATAGTCGAAAAATTACTTTTTAAAAAATACAATTAACCATAACTTTCTTATTTCTCAATTAAATGCATTAATCATACAGGTCAATCGATTCGTCTCGATGAAAGGAATCTTCATTTCTCTTGCACCAGCTTTAAATTTTCAGTATTTGAGAAGTTATAGTGGAAAAATGAATTTTACGAAAATTATAAAAGTACACAAAACTTGTAAAATAAAATATTTTGTAAAACCTTTATATGAAATTCAACTAGGTATATAGTGGAATAACTATGCAAAATTTCATCAATTTATCTACGCGTTTTCAAGAAATTGCTGGATCGTGACACAGACACACACACACACACATCCGGACATTTTTTTCAGATCATCATATTAGATATATTGCCCTTGAAATATGTTTAAAAAAACCTTTTTTAGGAAACTGGAAAATCAGGGAAAATCAGGGAAAATTTCAGGGAAATCCCTGAAATCAATCAAAATCTTTCATCATCCTTTGAAATTTTCTAAAATCACTATAAATTTCTTGAAATCTTTTAAAATTTCTTAGAATCACTTAAGATATTTTGCAATCCTTTATCATTTTCTTAAATTCTATGAAATTTCTCACAATTCTGGACAACGCAGGGTAGACATTTCGGCTAGTAAATAAATGAAAATCGTATGTTTTGGAAACTTCTTTTTTTATATTTTCATTCTAAGAAATTTAAAAATAAAAAACCGTCAGACTAGACGTCTGAAACTTCAACCTGATAATTAGTACTAAAATACCAATTTTTAAAAATTGATATATCATTTTGTGTTTTTCTTGGAGGATTTCTTACGAAACATACGGAGAATCGTTTTCTGTGTTTTGTTGAACTTTTCATTTGCGGAAGTTTATTTTTAAGATATAAATGTTATTGAATTCTGTTGAATTTTGCACTGTTCAATTTTTAAAGAGATTTTAAAGAAGGAATCTGGATTAATTGTTAACCACACATTTATATTTTTTCAACTTATCGTTGAAAAGCTTTATTTTAAGAAACAAGTAAATTAAAGCGTTTATACAATTTTCTGTCATAACATAACGCAGTAGGTTTTATTCAGTATCTTTTCGACTTGTAATTAAACATTGAGCACGATTCAAAACGTTCATGGTAGTATCGATAATTCTATATAAAAATAATTATTTTAAGAAATATTTATCTACATTACATGTTGATTCTAATGTGCAATATTTTCAAGTAATTCCCCTGAAATTCCCCATGACTTTACCATCAATGTATAATTGTAAGCGAATGAAATACTTCTCATATTATTTGTCGCTTGGAAAGTACAAATTTAATTCTTTGGCAGTGATATTCCAAACTTAGTACGCCAGAAACGCGGATATTTAAAGATAATAGATCGACTATGAATAATAAGTGTCACTTTGCACCGTAACTCGCGTCTTAGACTGTAACTATTAATTAGAATATCTCTGCAGATTAACTTAACTCGTTAAGAAATCCGCAAAAGATTTTACAAATCAAATTAACGGATTGAAGCGGATAATTAAAGAATTTTATACATCGAAGACTATTTAAAAATAATCGTGCACATTCAACTATCACGAATAACTAGACTGCAAAATCCTACTCGTATTCTCCCGAACATACTTTATGTGGAACTCGTATTCACTTTAGACTACGTAAATTATTGTACAAAAACAGATACATATTTATAGTAACAATATTTAAATTCACTTAATTATATTAATATTACATATACATATTATGTCACGTTCGCACCGTTAGTCATTGAGTTGTATAAAAAAATCTCTTGTTTTGAAAAGTAAGTACGAATATTCTATATTAAATACAAAAGGACTACATTCAAACACTATAATCGTTTCTATAATAATTTCATTCTTTCGCTCTCTTCTTCTCACAATCATACAAATATACATACACAATTCAGTTCCTTTTTAATATCAGGATTCACGCGATATTCTTACCGCTGTTTTTTTTTTAAAGAGTATACATTAAAAATATTGTGATGCTAATTGTATTACAGAATTTATCTGTAATTTTCAGTAGCAATTCGGAAGTTTACTTTGTAATTTATTTCTAGTTCGTTACTGGTAACAGCGGTAGAAAAAATTGTAAACTACACGGATTCTAAATTATACGATGACGTCTTTATTTCGAGTATCTAGATTTTTAATTCAACGTTGATATCCAGGAAGAGAAATTTCTTCAGCCCTCTGGATTCTCGAAGTGTTGAAATAAAGACTTTTTTTGTTCAGCATACCGGTCGATTTTTAATTCGACCTTGGTCTTCGTATTGTTCATAATATATGAAAAAATATAAATAACAATTTTTAGGTACAAGAACAGCGACTGAACTTCGCAACCCTTTGGGGAAATTTTAATTAATGTCTCTTGAGACCTTTTGCTTTCGAGGTCACTGTCCTTCGCTGTCGCTGTCACTTTTATCTGCAAAGAAAATTTGAGTCAGTAATTGACAATTGAAAAGTATTAATGCAATAAATATTAAAAGAATATATATTTTTTTAATTTAAATGACTTTTAAGTATTCGTTTAGAAACGATTTCGAGGTATTGAAAAAAATTCCAAAACTTGATTTAACATATTTTACAGATTTAACAGGTTTTGACAAATTTGTACGAAATCAATTTTCTAAAAAGTTATAAATATATATTTGATTTTTGAAATGAGATTTAAGAAAACAAAACATTCCTTCCTTAAAAAACAAGTTCATTAAGGATTATTCTCACCTTTTTTGCCTGGATAAGCATGTCGTTTCAGTCTGTCGTAGAGATCGTCTTTAGTTCCATAAATACTCGCGTTTGATCTGGCAAGGCTGTTCATTTTGCCTCCGTTGTGTAGACTCTCTGTAAAAAAATAAAGATCACATTTAGGCTATTATATCTCCAGTTTGGAATTTTTGCCTTTGTAGAATTAACCAATTTTTAACTAGAATTAGGCATATAGAGCGAGAAAATATCTAATTCAAATATTTTTGCAGTAAAATGCTAATATTCAATTTTGAAGTTAGATTTTGAATTCTTCGTTTTATGCAAAATATATATCAGAAATATTTTTTATCGCTTTGTATGCAGTCTTACATTTAAAAAAAGATTAGCGCTACAGGGCGAAAAAATATTTATCGATAATTTTCGTTGTGTAAAATGAAGAATGGAATTTTCAGCTTAGCACTTGAGTCCAAAGCTCTTAAATTATAAAATTCTCGAATATTCTCGAGAATATTTTTGTGTGAGAATTTTCTCAAGAATATTCTCGTTCTCAAGAACCTTTGCCTTTAAAATCTTTACCTTTCATGTATGTCTCATTATAAAAGTTTGGCATCTCCCAGCCATCTTCTTCATCGTCATAATAATGAGCATAGGTACTATGATGAGAAGGAGCGATAGACTCTGCATATGGTGTCGGTGCTCCATAGTAAAAGTTGACTTGAGAACCATTTTGATCTGTAGCTGGTGTAAGCATTTTCTTTGGTTCCTTCTTTTTCGATGATCTGCAGAAAATAAAGGATTAATTATGACTTACTAATGACTAACGGTTTGAAAAAAAATGATAAAAGTTCCTGTAAGTGTGTTGGATCCAAGTGTTAAGCTCAAAATTCTATTCTTCATTTTATTCAACGAATATTATATATAAATATTTTTTCACTCTGTAGCGCAAATATTTTTTCAAATATAAAACTGCGTACAGAGCGAAAAAATATGTAGTCTTGATACTTTTTGCGTAAAATGAGGAATTCAAAATCTGACTTGAAAATTGAATATTTTCATTTTACTTAAAAAATATTTGAATTAGATATTTTCTCGCTCTGTACGCATAATTATAGTTAAAAATTGATAAATTCTACTGAGGGAAAAAATTCCAAATTTAATACTTGTTAAGCAGAATGAAGAAATCGAATTTTTAGATTATAACTTGGCTCCAATACCCTGAATGATTAAACTTGGGGAAAAATACAAACCTGACACAGATCATCCAGACAAGAAGAGCAATGAATATAACAAGGATAACACCTCCGGCAATTCCTCCTGTAATATAGAAGAAGTCTGATTTTTCGGCACAAGTCTTTCCAGTGAAACTACCACTGCATCTGCAAGACGGTTGTCCCCTCGAGTCTTTGAAGCAAATTCCTTCGTTGTCACAAAAGCCGAGACAGACATCTGTACATTCATGTCCTGTTCCGTTGTAACCTGGTTTACATTCACATTTGAAGTCGCTAGTTTCAGGAATCAGAAGACAATGTGCATTTGGGTCACAGTGGAATTCTTCTCCGCTTGTCTCACATGGATTCGTGCAGTCCAACTTGCTTGTCTATAAAAAAAAATAATTTCTGTTTTATTAAATTTGCCAATAATAATAAATTTTCTCATAGTCACACCATAAAAGAAGACAAGAAGCTTTTTTTAGAATGTATAAATTGTAGACCCTAAAGTCCATAAAAGATATTAAATAAATGATCTAGTCTTACCGCAGCTGGTCCCTTCGTGCTCGTATTTGGTGGACAAGGTATGCAGAAAGTCTGTTGAGACTCTGATTGGTACGTTCCCTTCTTGCACTCCACACACTCGTTCAAAGTTCCATTCAGATGAGAACCAGGTTCACAAACAGGAAGTGAGCATTCCTCGATCGCAGCGGATCCAATATTGGATGTCGTTCTTCCCAAAGGACATGCTTGGCAAGAAGCTTGAACTCCTTGCATTCTGTAAGTTCCGCGAGGGCAAGGTTCACATTTTCCTTCAACTGCAAGTTGCTGTCCGGATCCACATTCATCTCGGCATTCTTCATGAGAGACTGCTTCTCCAGTTCTCGTTGTCTTTCCAAGTCCACATAGCAGACAAGAGAAGCTTCCTTCATTTGGTTGGTAGAATCCATGACCACAGCTTCGGCAAAGACCAGCTGCATCGTCGTAGTATTTTCCAGCTGGACAACGTTCCTTGCAATCTGCGGCACTTCTTGCACCAGGTCCTATGGTGACACTAGGACGTCCGGCTATCACTGGACAGGCAGTGCATTTCAGTTGACCTGATTCACTCTGGTAGGTTCCAATCGGACAAGACTCGCATTTGCTGGTAGCTTCATTGAAGTAAGAGCCAACGGCACAAGGAACTGGAAAAGAATATTATTTTCAAAAAATTGCAGAATGTTAAACTGTTTTAAAAGATTATAAGGGATTACAGTCCGAAATTTAAAATATTTTAGGCTTTGATCCCACTGCTGTCACCAGTTATTTATGGTAGTCTACCAATTACTTTAATTAAAACTTACCACAGTCGGGTGTCTGAACAACTTGACCAATTGGACAAGCATAATCAGATTCCAAAACGAGGGATGCTGGGTCTGGTACAGTATTCGGTAGAATATCATGAACGTCGAATTGATCTTCTTCGAGAATGAGCCTCTCGAGCAATGATTGTACAGTAGCTCGGTCATTAGAATTTGCGTTCAGGATTGGATCACTAAAAAAAATTTAGAAAAATGATATTAATCTCTTCTCAGATGCTTCAATGATTCAGTTGTTTGTAGCGCCAATATATACAGCCGTTATCTGCACTCTGTGTAATAAATTACTATTAGTTTATTAATGAGACAGTTTACATCGAAATACATACTAGGTTTTACTAGCTCAGACTACACAGTAGATTCGACTACACTTCACAGCTAATTAGAAGCCAAGTGCAGAGGAAGAGGCGCTGCCGATTTGTTTCGTAATGTAACCAATCAAAAAAGCAGAATCAGAACCAATCAGAAGCACTTCTTTCCCTCCTCTTTAGTTTTAATTGGCTACGAAGTGTGGTAAACTTACTTGTAAAATTTTTTAAGGTGTAACCTGCCTCAATATTAACTAGACTGACAAGCGTGATATTTGTATTTTGGTTGTTGTTACTCTGTGTCGTGAAACTGGAAATTAATTTTTCCAATTGGTTATTCTACAATTTTTAAACACCCATTTATTATTCACATCTTAATTCGTAGTACTTCAATTGTTTGATATTAGGGGCTATAAAATTTAGAGTTAGTAGTACGTGCATTATCCGTAATTAACATGGTTGATCATAACGATTAAGTTTCAAGTTTCCAAGAACACGAATATTGAAGACCATCGCTTATCTGAACTCTTTTTTCGATATTCTCTTAAAATTAATTTGTCTTTAAGCTGAATTTTTATTATGCAGAGAATTGAGTTTATAGGCGATGTTCTAGATGAATGAATTATTAGCAATGATGGTGTGATACTGAAAATCGTTAAACCCGATTATGGTTCATGAATTAGCGGATAAGAAATCTCGCAGTTTGACCAGTTCTTACTTTATCGCTGGGAATGAAATCTGGACTTCGTAGGTATCACTGCCTTGGCGAGACTGTCTCGTTCTAAGATGTAACAAGCAACAAAAGACTCAGTTTTTGGTCACAAGAATGACGATTTATTCTAAAAGCTTAATCTACGATAAGAATCTTGCAGTTCTCCAATGATTTAAACTCAACCTAAATTATTATCTTCCTAATTTTGGAAAAGATGAAGAGATGGATGTATATAAATACTTACGGTTCTGCGGGAACACCAACAGATACGGTGTAGGTTCCACCATCTTCTTCATGAGTTTCTCTCGTTGATCGAACACGATGGTCGCATTGAACGTCAATGTTCAAATCTTTACATTCTCGTGTGCCTGGAAGATGATTTCCAATTTAGAATCAAGCATACTAGCAACAAGGTGAATAAAATTTTGATTAAGGAGAAGAGAAATTACCTTCGAAGGAATAAGAACAGAAGTTCCAATCTCTGTTCAGTGAGTTTACAGCATTGCGAACCTTTTGTTTAAGAACTCCTTGACCCGCTTCATTACAAAGAACAGATGTAGGGAAGTTCATTTTGATTCTGAATACGCGTTGGGCAGCAATTGCATCTAGAAATAGAAGTTTAGTTTTAAAAAATGTCCTAAGATCCTTTATAATTTCAAGGGTTATAGAAGATCTAGATAATTTTCTCACTTGTGCAAGCGGGATAGACAAGAGGTAATCCAGGGTTATTCGTCGGTCTCCAGAATCCTTCAGCTCCACAAGTATAGAATTTGGGTACCTCCTGAGAGAATCGTAGACCAGAATTGCAAGAAATCTCGCAAACCTTAAATTGTCCACCAGATCCCCAGTCTTTGCATAGTTGAGTTCCTCCAACTGGATCCTCCAATTCCGGACAGAAATCAGCTGCAAAAATTTAAAAAATTCTAGTAATCTCTTAAAAGGAATCAAGAAGAAAGCGACTTTCTAATATACTTACACAAAACATAGACCTTGAAGCTACAGCTTGCAGAGTTTCCTGCCTGATCGTATGCAACATAGCTGATGTCATATGTACCCCAGAGTAAAGTTTGACCAGACCTGTGGCCACTCTTCTCCTGCATCCTCGTAACTCCGACATTGTCAGTGAAACGCGGCTCATCCCAGTTGACAATCGAGGAACCATTTTTGGCAATTACCCAAAGATCACCAGGACAATGATCAACCTTGGGTGGAATCTTATCAGCTTCCAATTGCTGACACTTGTTGCCGCCGTAGCCTGGCGGGCAGACTCTGTGTCCACAATGAGAAGGTACGACTCTTTCCACTCCTCCAATAGTTTCATCATAACCGGCCCAGGTCAATATCAGATCTTGGTAAAGTACTGGCTCTGTTCGACAGTCGCGAACTTGCTTTTGAATTTCGTTTGTCACATGGAGAGCTCGACTCCAGACTTGAACTTTCGTTAGATGTCCTTGGAAACCAGATTCAGTGTAGCCCTTGGCATTCTCACTTCGTGGTTTGCCCAAAACTGCCCAAGCGCTAAAGTTTGTTAAGAACATTGGTTATTATAAGAAGCAAATGATTTTATTATTGTATAAGAATATTACAATCTGCAAAACTTACTAGGATGGTAAGTTTCTTCCACTGCCGTATCCTTCGGTTTTGCTGGCAATTAATCCCTCTGTAATCAAAATAAGCTCGCCGCCATTATCGCCGTTCCAAACTACAGCTATGTGATGCCATTGACCATCATTAATCGTTGCATATTCTCTGAAGGGTAAGTAAACATCCTGAAGATCTTGGAACATAGATATTTGTACACCGTTGCTGTGAGCCTGAATCATTGGTCTACGATTTGTTGGAACATGTGGAGAGCTGACTCCATAGAGTGTGAAGAAGATTCCAGCTTCATCTTTTTGGGTGAACTGCACCCACAAGGCTACAGTCAAACTCTTCTTACCACCAGTGAAGAACGGAATAACTTGAGCTGCACTACTGCGAGTTGGGTCGCTGAAGTACAAGTCGTAGTCAACTTGGATAGCTGCACAAATAATATTATTAATGCAAGAGATAATATTACTTAAGAAGATATAAAAACAAATGAACCAATCAACTTACCCTTTCTGCAGTCATCACCAGTCAAGTTAAACGGACATTGACAGAAGAACTTTCCAGTCAAATCGATACAGGTGGCGGATGGTGGGCAAGAATTTTCCTTACAATCGATGATATCTTCCTCGCAAGTTTTTCCTGTATATCCAGGAGGACAGACACACGTGAAACCAACTCCATTATCAATGCAAGATGCTCCATTCTTGCAGGCACCAGCTTGACAAGCGTCGTACTCGTACTGGCATCCAACACCAGTGAAATCATCAGGACAGGTGCAGTTCAAACCAGATCCGAAATCTTGGCAACGACCATTATGCATGCAAGGATTTCCAATGCAACGTTCTGGTGCTGTTTCACATTGCTTTCCATCTGTTCCAGACGGGCAAACGCAGAAATAGTCTTGGAATAAGTCAACGCAAGCTGCGTCGTTCTGGCATGGATGATTTTGACACATTCCAACGTCATGTTCACAGCGATCTCCACTCCATCCTTCAGGACACATACACTTGAAGCCACCAATTTCATCTCTACAAGTGGCTCCATTTAGACAAGGGTCAGCAGCACAATCGTCGATGTTGACTTCACAGGTTGAACCAGTGAAACCTTCTCGGCACTGGCAAAGGAATCTATTATCCAGATCAACACACCGCTCGGTACCAACAGGGTTGCATGGATCAGCGAGGCATTCATCGAGTTCAGCTTCGCATTGTAATCCAACGAAACCTGGCCTGCACTTGCATTGGAAGCCTTCCAACTGATCAATGCAAGTAGCTCCGTTCTGACAGGGTTTATTGGCACAGTCGTCAATAGTATGTTGGCACTGTTTACCAGTGTAACCAGGTTCACAGGTGCAAGTATATCCATTCACCTGATCCAAACATTGTCCACCATTCCTGCAAGGCTTGTCGGAACATTCATTGATGTTTGTTTCACAAGCTGGTCCAGTCCATCCTGGATGGCAAATGCATTCGTGACTAAAGAGCTTGTCTACGCAAATGCCATTTAAACATGGATTTCCAGAGCACAAGTCTATCTTCTCGTGACAGCGTTTGCCAGTGAATCCAGGAGGACAATCGCAAGAGAAGTCAGCGACAAGGTCAGTGCAGTTGGCACCTAGTAAGCAAGGCTTTTCGGCACAATCATCCGTGTTGATTTCGCAACTCTGTCCTTCCCATCCTGGAAGACAATCACATTTATATCGACCTTGTTGCAGGGCAATGCAACTGGCTCCGTTGTTGCATGGGTTTCCACTGGCAGTACAAGGATTGATTGTGATATCGCAATCAACTCCAGTGTATCCAGACCTGCAGAGGCAAGTGTAGTTGTTGAAGCCAGGTTCGTCCTTGCACATGGCTCGTTCTGGGCAAGTATCGTTAGAGCAGTCAGACTTCTCTTCTTGACAATTGATACCGGAATATCCATTTGCACATTGACATCTATATCCTTGGGGCAAATCAATACAAGTGGCACCATTGTAACAAGGTTGAGAGGAGCATTCGTCGATATCGATTTCGCATCTTCGACCACTGAATCCAGCTGGACAGATGCACTGAACTCCGTGACCCATTGGTATACAAAGACCTCCATGTTGACATACGTTGTCAGTACAAGTAACAGGTTTGCATTCTTCTCGTCCAACAGATCCAGCACCGTCTGTATACATGTTGGTAGGACATTCTATGCAAGTTGTGGCTCCATGTTGTGGTTGGAAGAAGTCTTTTGGACACTGAGCACAAGGTGCTAGGCCAGTATCAGAGTACATTCCTGGTGAACACTTAGCACGGCAACGGTCCTTTCCAGGTGCTGCAGGTTGATAAGTAAAGGTACCAGCTGGACAAGTTTTGCAGTCTTTAAATCCTCCTACCGGTGGTTCTCCACTGTAACTATTTCTGGGACATTCGAGGCAAGGAACTAAACCAGTTGGTGAATATGTACCGTAACCACAGACAGGAACACAATCGTCAATACTCTTGGAACCTTCTTCTTTGGTGTAGGTTCCGAATGGACAACGCAAACAAGCTCCTTGGCGGTCACTGTTTTGGTAGAAACCCTTTGGACAATATGTACATTGCTTTTGTTTTTCTCCAGCAAAAGTACCAGCTGGGCAGTGCAGACAACGAGGTACATCATTCGTATCCATGTTCAAAACTTCTCCAATGCTGCAGGTGAAACCTCTCGTGATTGATGACTTGAGGGCTCGTAGTGGTGGACACTGATTTCCAATTGAAGAAACATTTAAGAGAGGTTCGATAACTGCACTAGCGTAAGGAACAGAGAGATCGAAAATGAGACTCAAGGTCGAACCGCAGAGATCGTAAAGCTGAGTTTGACGAACAACTGGTACAATTGCTAGGATGAAATCCATCTTGAGAACATTTTCTTCAAGAAGAGAAGGCATAGATCTTACGAATGAGACATTCATACTGCTGATGACGGAACAACGTTGGGTCAAAATAGTGTTAAGGTTCATGTAATACTGAGCCATGAGGTCTTGGTATTGTGGCAAACAGGTTCGAGAAACGGCGCCATTAGCACGGTAGTTGACGGAAGCTACTACATGATAATCGGCTTGTTGAGTGTTTTCAGAAACACAATCAGGAACGACGGATGAAGGTACCCAGTGTCTTGCATTATCACAGGTGAAGGTTTTAGCAGGTGCTCCATCAGTAAATCTGTATCCTGATTTACAAGTAGCAATACACTGAAGTCCTTTGTCACCTGGAGCACATTTCAGTCCTCCATTGGCTGGAAGCTTCAGCTCCCAATCAACGCAAGGTGTAGCTTGAACCGAAACCTGGAAGTTGCAGGAAGCTCGATTACCACTAGAATCGGTAGCGTAAACAGTAACATTTTCAAATTTTCCGATTGGAATAGTGGCACGTTCCGGAACAAATGTGATCTTGACTGGACCGGATGCGTCTGTGGCGTTTATTCGTCTTCTAGTTTCGTTGAAGTTGACAGAGTAACTTTCTTGTCTGTCGACAAGTTCAATAACGTAGCTTTGAGGACAACTTAATTTGGGTGGAGTAACATCTGGAACAGTGATGTTGATTTCACAAATGGCAACATTACCATCGTAGTCGAAAGCAACGTATTTGACAACAGTGTCTTCGAAAACACGGATGGGAGTTTTGAAACTTTGAGGTTTAACTTCGACTCGAGCGATACTGCCGCTGTTGTCAATAGCAGTCGGTTCAGTGAAATTGACTGGAAGCAAGCCACCATCCGCGCCTTTTTGAACCATGATTGGTTGTTGTGGACAGTTCTGGAAGACGGGAGGTTCATTATCAACGCAAGGTGAGAAGCCATAATCGTAACCCAGAAGAGGTTCTGTTTTAGGTTCTTCACATCCCATCAGTTCAAATTTCAGACAAGCATTATCCATGTAACTAACGATTCCAAGAATCACAAAGCGAGCTTGAACATACTTAGGAAGAGTGATCATAGCTAATTCTCCATAGTTTCCTGGGTCTCTCATCGTTAAATTGAAATTAGGGAAGTAGACAACGTAGCTTTCACTCACTGCTTGTTTGTAGAAGAAACGGATTTCTGTTGGTCTTCCAACAATGTCGTTCGTGACTACACCTTTTACGAGGATAGCTTTAACTCTAAAGACTTCTCCCAGATCAACCGTAACGTACGTAAATGGTTCTTGTTTTCCACACCAACCAGTTACTGAATTCAAACGAACATTTTTAGCTTCGTAATTTGGTCTTTCTGAAGTTGCGTTGATCGCTGAATCTGGAATACGTCCTGAAGCCAAACCTAGAGGTTTCACAACTTTACATTCAGGTTCTCTCAAGCAAACAATGGGCCTGGGGTTGATCAATATATAACCTGGTCGGTTGCATCCAAACTGAACTTCAGATCCCTGTTCATAGCTTCGAGCAATTTGGATACCATCACTAGGTCTTCCAGGATCTTCACAAACTGGTCCTTCGCAACGCAAGTTTCCAAAGTCCCAGACTCCGTTTGCTTGACAACGAACGACGTTGTCATGGCGATTAGTTTGGCCTGCTAGTTTAAAAGTGTCTTGACAACCGAAGAAGAATGAAGATTGGTACTTTGTGTCCAAATACTGGCCGTATTCTGCTCCAGGTGTTGACAATGGTTTTCCACAATCCACACGAGGACAAGCTGGTTGCAATCCCGATAACCAATAATCAGGAAGACCTGGTTTGGGATCGTAGACACATTGACGGAAGGTAGATGACGCAGTATTTCGAAGATAACGCCCATTGTTGCTGCATTTTAAAGTAACATTTTGTTTAAATGGTACCAGAACACTTGTTTCATCGCTTCGAATGACAGCCAGACCTTCATTTTTGTCATCTGGAAGTGAAACGCATTTCGCATATTGACAATCAGGTGTGGTTCCATTCCATTGGCCACTAGACGTGCAAACAACAGCTGATGAACCAGCAAGAACGTAGCCAAAATTGCACTGGAATTTAATCAAATCTCCAAAGTGGAATTTATCATTTGTTGACAAAATCTTTCCATTTTCTGGAGCAGGTAACGAAGGACACATCACTGGTACGCAAGTTTTGTTTCTTTGGTACAAGTCACCATCCCTTTCACCAGTCTCGGACTTCTCGATATGAAAACCAGCTGTTCCGTTGCCTTTATACAATTCGAATCCAGTGTTGCACATGCAGGAGTAACTTCCAGGACTATTAATACACTTTTGGTGACATCCGCCGTTCTGAGAAGCACATTCGTTTATATCCATGCACTCAAGCCTTGTGCATCCCATGAGTTCCAATTTCATGCAGGGTGCGCCTTCATAATGGTCAATCCAGAATTTGATATACCTAGCCTCGATAGGGAAGGGTAAGCTGAGAACTGAAAGTTTAGCGTTGACCTTGAATTGAATGAAATTTCCGTCTGGCTTTCTGTAGTCTTTGAATGCATCCGTAAGGTCGTCAGTATACTGCAAACGTATAAAGGTAGGATAGGCGATATCACCATCTGGAAGTACAACTCCTTGAGTTCGGAATCCACGGATGATGGTCGGTGCTTTCAAGTCAATTATCGCCCAAGCAGTGTCGTTTGCTGGAGAGGTGTTTCCACACCATCCATCTCCATTATTTAGACGAATGCCAACTTTTGAATATCCAATTCGTGAACTTGAGACAGTAATTGATTCGTCGGGAATTCCTCCGTTTATTAATCCTAAATCTCCGACAGGTCGACATTCCATTGTAGGTGTGAATCCAGGTTTACATTTGCATGCAAAAGCTCCAGAGGTGTTTATACATTCTGTTGAGGCCGAATCACATTGACTTGCAGCACATTCGTTGATATCTTCGCAGGTCGGAACGTTGTCAAAGCGTTGATCAGTTCCGCATTGAATAATGTTGGATCCTGTAGACTTGTAACCCCTGTTACATTGCACTCTAGCTTCATCTCCGAAGTAATATTCCCTTGTTGGATCAACAACAAAGCCATTCTTGACTGTTGGTAGTATCGGACACTTCGCACGTGAACAAACTGGAACATCATCGGACCAGGTTCCGTTACTCATGCATAGAATCACCGGATGTCCGCTTCTAACGAAGCCTGGTTCACACTCGAACCTGACAATTGTACCATAACTTCTTCCTCCTCCGTTCAAAATTGTCATATTGGCGTGTGGTGCCTCCGGAAGTGGTGGACACTGAGATGCAAGACATGCTGGTTTCTTTTCCCATCTTCCGTCAGCTAAGCAGGAAATCTTCTCAACGGGTTTTCCGGATGAAAAAGCGAAACCTGCATAACACTGATAAGTAGCCAAACCGCGGTAGGTCACGTTAGTTGAGCCGATGGAAAATCCGTTGTCTATTTGTGGAACTGGACCACAGTATACTTCTTGGCATTTTGGAATATAGGTAACGGACCAGTTTCCACCCGGTAAACAAACAGTTGAGATTTTAGATTTCCCGGTCGCAAACTCTTGTCCTAAGAGACAGGAGAAGGTCACTACTGTTCCGAAAGCTGTGTCTCTGTTGGAAGCTAAAGCTCCTTCTCCGGGCTGTAGAGGTGGACAGTCTGGAATAAATAGAAAATTCATTTTAGTACTGAGTTTCTAATCCTTATGGATTAGGATTATGATTAGAATTGGGACAGGTGGATCATAGAACGTACCGGCAGAAAAAGCAGCTTGCCAACCACTGCTACTGCGTAATGCGTCAGAAACAAATCGGATCAGCATTTCCCCACTCTCTGCTGTTAAAGTAATCTTAGGTCGGGTGTTTGAAGTGAAGCCATTACCAGAATGAAGACGCAGTCCATTGGCGTTTGGTCCGTCATAAACCTATGAGAAAGACATAATTTTAATTAAAAAAGATCTAATTTTTATTCCAGAGCAATTAAAACAATTAAATATTTCAAGGGATGATCATACTTGTATAAAATCAGATTTGTGGACGTCGAAGTTGATAAACTTCAAGGAAAGTGGACTTCCTTGAGGATTTTTGACCTTGTATAAACATTCTTGATTATTCGGATATTCATTCAATCCATACGAAGGGGACTGAACCGTTCCATTTTTTGCTATGATAGTGGCTTTGCAGCCTTGGGTGTAACGAATGCTGAAGCCTCGTTTGGAATCACCGAGACTTGTCTTGAAGTAGAGGTAGAGATTATTTCCGGTAGACATGATCACGGTTGGATTGTCCTCTGATTTTCCGGTCAGTCTGGCAACTGGGCGGCTCATTGGTGAATCTCCGTCACGAATCAGAATATAATCCCGATTCATCTCCAGATCCAAGTCTTCGATCTGAAAGGAAATATTTTTATATATAATATAAATATTCTTTGCTTTCTAAAGGAAGGTTTGCTCCATATGATAGGCTCTGCTACAATAATGATTACGTCTATCATAATCGCTTCTTTTCAACTATTATAGTCGTGAGAATGAACCTTTTGTAGTTCCTACAGAGCGTAATAACAGATGGAGAATAATTGCGTGGAAATGCTTAGTGCTTATTACTAACTTATTGTTAGTACTACTTACTTCCAAGGACATAATTCGTCCAGGCTGAGCCTGGAGTATGTAGAGACACTCCAGCCCTCCTGGATAATTCTGAGGGTAGCCGGGTGACGTTAGCACTTGACCTTGAGGAGTCGCTCTAAGAATTCCACCGCAAGTTTGCGGCTCGGTTTTCCAGGAAGCGCGGAATCCTTTTCGTTCAACGGAGCCATCGGTGCTGAACTTGATGATCATGAAATTAGACGCGGATACGAAGAGCTTGTTACTCAATTCTTCCTTTCCTGATAGGGTTGCCAAATTCACTGACTTTTCCTCTGTTCTGCCGCCCACGAGAATCTGTACTATGTCGAAGCTCTTCTCTGTTTCGAATTCTTGGAACTATACAGAACAATGAAATATTAGTTGTCTTGAAAATCATAATAAATGGATACTAAAGTAATAATAAAATGAGTAAGAAATAAATTGACCTGGAGTAAGATATTATGACCTTGTGGCCCTTCCAATGTCCATTTGCAGTTGCTCAAAGGCATATATTTATGAGGATAGTTCGGACTCTCGACAACGTCCCCACTGCTTGCCATGTAGTAATGACAGTTGGCAGGGCAGTCAAGTTCATCAGAAAAGTCTCCGCAGTCATCTTGCTTGTCACACTTGAAAGCAGCATTTATGCACTTGCCATTTGAGCAATGAAAAGAACCTGATGACAATATTTATGTATTATTAATGTATTAATGTATTCACATGAAATATTTACATAATTCTTGAAAATAATGTCGTAAGACAAAATGGAAATTTTGATGAAAGTACCTGCAGGGCAAGCATTCGCGCGGCACATGAAAGGCAGAAGGGATTCACATGTCGTAAGTTCCCAAGATTGATGCTGATCGTCGGTGATGGCGACATCGACACACTCTCCGGAGCGAGGATTCGGTTGCTTCGACGCCCAGAAACCTAAATACGCAAAAAGAATGCATAAAAATTCACGCGAATTCACGCGTGTACGATAATAGTCACAGACGAGCGAGAATTATGCAAATGTCTCGTCGTTCGAGTAAACACGTAAATTACGAGTAGTCATAAATATACAGCTCGGCATATCTGGGTATTGTTGTGGGAAAAGTGTGTCTTCGTGTAGCGTGCGAGTTCCGCGTTTCCGCGACCTCGATACGATTTGCTCGGGCTCCGTAGTAAGGAACTTGTCTGGCGATAAGCTCCTCACTCGAAGCGGGTTTTCAGGTGGGGTCAGAACAATTTATTACTTCCTATCTATGGGGAGACCATAAAAGTTCCTGTTACGTAAAAAAGAAAAGAACGATCGCTTCACTACTTGTGAGAGGAGCTGAGTAGTGCGCCATCTGACTTTTGGCGCCAAAACTCTACAAATTCAAAAAGACAAATACACAGAATGGTTTATTCTAATGTAGTAAGTCATCTCAATTTTGAGGACAAATTAAAGAAAGAAAATGACAAGATAAGAAATTTATAAGATCAGAAATTGTTTTATAATAAAGTTTATTGTTTATTTTATTATGATTTATTGTGATTCACTTTTTTAGATATGCAGTTAGCAAAGTTTGATTACTTCTCTCAATTACTTAATCAGGTTATTACCTAACAAGCCTTGTTACTCGAGACATGCTCAGGCAGAAGATTTCACACAGTATACTTCAACAAGAATCGAAAGTGATTAAAAGTAGAAAGTCTGGTACCTGCATATTGCGAGACGAGCATACCAGCCGCTGACTCGAGGGTGTTGGTTCTCAGATCATCGAGAGAAGCAAGACCGAGCCAATATCGGTCCAGGTGACGTCCCAGCATCCCCACGGACATATTGTTTTCGCTGTAGGATTCCACGACCATCAGCTCGCTTCCGTATCTAAAATAGTCCAGTTCAGAGATTTTTATTTCCTGGTATGGTTTTATTAGTAGAAGCATGTTAACAGTCTTATGCTTTGATAATATGGTCATTTAAAATGATCATAAGACCGTCATGGTTCAAGATTCGACTAAATTTGTCCGTTCAAGGCTCAAGATTAAACAAATTCTCCTTATTCAGGAAATTCCCAAGCTCGACATTCGACATTACATGCTTCGGAGCGCGAAACTTATCGTGAAATCTGCGAGTCCAAAAGCCAATAAACTGCCAATCATCTCCGGCATATCTTACCTTCTGCATAGCTCGGCTGCTTTTTCCCATGAATGCTTGATGTTGAAGAATTTGTAACAGTGTATGCCCCGCAACTCCCATCCTGTGTGCAGAAAGAAAAAAACGAGTAAGTACACAATGCCAGTATTTTAAAACTGCAAAATCATCAACATCATGTAGATTTTTAGATATTATAACACATGCCTTAGGTTTCGGAAATAGATACACTGATTGTGAGAAAACTGGGTGTTTATGTTACATGAGTGTTTACACCTTAGATGTTTTACATAAGAACACTCATTTAAGATATTCAATATTATCATATATGTAGATGCTAAGGTTGAACATCATAGATGGTAGATATTATAGCTGAATGCCATTATCAATCATTTACGTTCTTAATAATTTTTAAAATGCTTATCTTAAAATAATATCTGATATATTTAATAATTTGATTTCAGTCTCGAAAATAATCTTGTCATAAAGACTGCTTATATAAATTTTAATAACGAGATAACTAGACTGAATACCTATAGGATGAATATTTACAGACATTTAATATGATTAAAATATTAAATTTGAATATCTATTTTTTTCTCTGCGTCCTTCGAATCTCAACCTTGACATTTGAAACGTCAAACCTGTCATAATGAGAGAATTTAAAAACAATGAGCAAATGGAAAAGTGTCGTATGTTTGACCCCTGGGGCAAGGTTTTTCAGTAGATTCACCTCTGATTTAGCTAGGGTTATTAGAGGTAAGGCTGAAAGCAGTGAATGGATAAGAACAATGCTCATGGATAATGAAACTGGCGATTATCTGGTCGAGCATCTCATGGACATCTAGATTATCATTAAGTCCACGGTCGCAGTAGAACGGCACCTTGCCTGGGCCAGTTGGGCCACCCTGCAGGGTCAGTAGTTACCATAGAGTCATTATACACAGTGTGAGGAGTAGCTCACATGAAAGAGAATGATGAGGGCAACTGGCAACCGTTATCAAGTTGTTGTTACGAAAGGCGGCTAACCAGCGCACGGACTCTATTGAAGACTCGACCTCGATCGTTTTTAGTGCGCGCGGGAAGCGCAGTGGCTTAGGTAGGTTGGTAGGTTGGTAGGTAGGCGATCTAGGTAAGCTGAAGGAGAAGCTTGCTAGAGGAGATTCGCTTTGAGCTGATTGTGAGATGTGAGTGAAACGCCGACGTGCATGTATGCCTGAGGTGGTGACAGCAGATTCAAGTGACCCAAGTTCCCCACTGTCCCTCGCTGTGAAGCGAGACATGTTCTATGGTTTCCCACATCCACATCTATGTCCACATTCACATTCATGTCCATTTCTGGTTGGTCGATGACCAGTCGATTGTCAATGATCGCGCCTTCCTAGAACCCGATTCGTGTCACCGACCTCGCTGAAATCGAGAGCCACCCTTGACTTCATTACATGTATATTTTCGAAATGTACCCTTGTAGAAATTTTGATGGTGTTTTAGTGGGGTCCTGGTCAGTTTTCACTACTTCTAATGTGGCCCTAACCAGATTGACTGCAAGCCCCACATGAGGGTTGTAACGCTTTGGCATAATATTGCCCTGCTTAAGGAAAATTATCGAGGGCCTTGTTTGTCAGTTTACTCAAGAAATACCATAGTGAATTCCTCTCCTAGAAAAAACTGGTCAATACTCCATCAGGATTAAAAAACTATTCTGCGGAATCATTATTCACAATACTTGATTATTGAAGTATTTAATTTTCTGATAATAAACGTTCTATTCGAAGGGATTTTAAATCATATTCAAGATTTTTAAAAGATTTCAAGTGATTTTAAGGAATTTAAGAGGATATCCAAAAGATTTAAGGATTTTCCAGAGTTTTCACAAGATTTAAAAAATTGTAAGTTATCGTAAAGGATTTTAAGAGATTTCAAGTAATTTTAAGGAATATTAAGAGAGTTTCAAGGAATTTCAAGTGATTCTAGAGAATTTAAAAGGATTTGAAAATATTTCCCAAGATTTCAAAGATCAAGATTTCCTAAAAGATTTTAGAAGAATTTAAAGCGATATAAATAGATTTCAAGTTATTTTTAAGGAATGTAAAAGTCAAGGGAGTTCCATTATATTAAATTAATTTACAGATTTTATTAATTTTATCAAAGGATTTTAAATGATATTGAAAATTTTTAAAGGATTGTAAAAGAACTTCCAAGAGAATTTAAGGATTTTCAAGAATTTTCAGAAGATTTAAAATGATTTTAGGTAATTTGAAGATATTTCAAGGGATTTTACAAGATTTCAGAGATATCAAGATTTCCTATAGGATTTTCAGAGGTTTTATAGGAAATTTAAAACGATTTCATGTGATTTTAAAAAGTTTGTAAGGAATTCCAAAAAAAAATCATAATACTTTCACGACTTTCAATTATTTAAAGATATTTCTTAATATATTGTGAGGGATTTTTAATGAAATTCAAAAATGTCAAAACTTTTAAGAAGTGAAGATTCAAGTGATGAATGAAGATTTCGAGTGATTTTAAGGAATTTAAGGAAATTTCAAGAAACTTTAAGTAATTTTAGGGTACTTAAAAGGATTTCCAAAGAACGTAAGGATTTTCCAGAGCTTTCACAAGATTTAAAAGACTATAAGATATAAATCAAGTGATTTCAAGTGATTTTGAGTAATTTAATAGGATTTCGAGAAACAAGTGATTCTATGGGGAATTTAAAAGCATTTAAAAAAGTTTGAAAATTTTAAAGTAATTGCGCAATAAAAAATGTTTTAGTATTCTTTAAAATTTATTAAACCTCTTGAAATTTACTGAAATTACTAAAAATAAAAAATATTGTAATTTTTTAAAAATCCCTTTAAATCTATAGTTATTAAAAATTATGAACATAATATAATCATAAAATGTATAAAATATAATGTTTAATAATAATTTTTATGTTTAAAGTTCCTAGAAATATATTTTCCGTATTTGTCAACAATATATGAATTGTTTAATTTTAAAATATATAAATATAACCGTCTTTTATTTTTTTCATAAATAATCAAGTGTGAAAAATGTTGGGATTGCTTTTATTTTTACGCGATTTTAAATAGGACTAATTGCCACAAATTTTGGACAGGTAGAACTTATGCCCATGTAGGAATTTCGAAAAGGATCTAGTAGTTCCTGGTATACTTGACTAGTCAGACCCTAAGAGGCTGTTCAAGTATTAACATACGTAAGCACTTTCGAGATCATTGTAATCATATCCTTAAACTCCTTTTTTGAATCCTAATCCTCGTTCTGATTTCTTCAAAAGCTGATTCACATATCGCCTCATAAACGCAGGATTAGGTGATGAGACATCGAGCAGACGAACAGGTGAATGAGCTCACGAGGTCCAAGTACTTGATGACGTGTGCATGCATGTCGTGCCCGGATGTTTTATTCTGCACGTGCAGGTCTTTCTCTCTAGAAAGCGCGTGAAACCATTTGATGTGAAATGCGAGCGAAACATTCACTCAAATCGTAATACATAAGTTTAGACTAGAATTGTGCTAAGTTCTCATATATAAATATGTATATCATATAAAATAGAATCGCTTCTACTTTGCGAAGGCAATTTCAATCAATTTTTAATTCCAAATCGTCCATTTTGAATTAATCAGCAATTCACGAAAGACGTGGATTTTTTCTCATTAAAGATTTAGACATGTGCTTCAGAAACTTATAAACATAATATTGCAATTCAAGTCTCGCGATTGGCTAGCACGGTTTACTTATTGCTTTCTATCTGTAACAATTTATACACATGTGGATATTTGCGTTTCACTTCGTTGCGGGCTTGTTATCCGCCCGGTGAACCGTTCGTGCTTCGAAACCGTAATTTAGAAAAAGAGATAAGTAGGTGAAAAATAGATCATTATTGAGCACAGAAACTGAATTATTATCCTTTTTCTGAATTTTATAGGATTTCGAAATATTTTATATCTTGTTAAGATATTTAGAATACTTGAAAAAGATTTTAAGTGATTTTAATAAATTGCAAAAAGAATTTCCAAGAGATTGAAGGAATTAAAAAGATTTAAAAAGAATTTAAAGAATTTCAAAGAGTGCCTATTCGAAACACACACGCAAACATTCTATTTTACATATGTAGACTATTAAATACTTTTAGAAATTATTCGAAACGTTGCCTCAGGCAATGAATACATTTTCGTTCGAAGCATAAAAGGAATGAAAGGTCAAACGTTCAAATGATTACCTTGTTTTTCTCTATACAATAAGAAGATAAGTGTAGATTATAAGCAATTCTTGCTGTTTTAAGTATATAGGTAAATGCCGTATATAAACAATCAGAAAGTGAAGGAAAATGAATCATGATTTGTAATTGCAAATATGGCTTTCCTATATGAATGAAGAAAGTAAATGAAAACTGCTTTCTGATTGAAACTTTGGGTCTTTGGTCCATTCCTGATGCTGGATACTAGTTTGTCCGAGTCATTGTAAAGGAATGTCGTTTTCCTCCTACCTCATGGAAAGCAGCATGGTGCCGCCTCTCTTTTCCAACATATATTAACTACTACCTCAAGTAACTGAGACTGAAACCATGATGACTGCAACGGTAGTCTTTGAAGTGAATGAAGGGCAAATGCTTTACAGATTCCCTATACCTATTACCTGTTTCCATTACGAAGATTGATGAATGCTAATTCAATTATACCTTTGCCATATAATATACCCCAAAGCTGAAATATCTTCCGTTGCGTGTTCTTGAAGAACATCTTTTTAGACTAAATTGGCAATCTTTCTTGTGATGCTGATTAAATGTTGTCATGGTAGTTGAAAAAATTTCAAGTGATTCTGTATAGGGAATTTAAAAGAATTGCCAAAGAATGTAAGGATTTTCCTGAGATTTCACAAGATTTAAAAATTATAAGATATCGTAAAGGGCTTTCAGAGATGTTAGTGAATTTTAAGAGATTTCAAGAAATTTTCAGTGATTTCAATGATATCAAGATTTCCTAAAGGATATCAGAAGAATTTAAAGCGATATAAATAGATTTCAAGTTATTTTAAAGAATGTTTAAAGAGTTCAGGGAAGTTCCAAGATTATAAATTAATTTACACATTTTGTTAATTGTAAAAAAACTTCCAAGAGAATTTATGGATTTTCAAGAATTTTCATAAGATTTTCAATGATTTTAGGGAATTTAAAAGGATTTGAAAAAATTTAAAGTGGTTTCATAGGAAGTTTCAAGCGATTTCGAGAAATTTCAAGTCATTTTAAAAAGTTTAAAGAAATTCTGACAAAAATCATAATGCTTTCAGGATTTTCCATTATTTTAAAATATTTGTAAATATTGTAAGGGATTTTTAATGAAGTTAAAAAATGTCAAAGGATTTTAAAAGAACGTGAAAAAATTAAAGAATTTTCAGTCATTAAAACATACGCCAAAGGATTACTAAAGATTTCAACGAGGATTTCAAGTGATTTTATGTAATTTAAAGAAATTTAATGTGATTCTAGGGTATTTAAGAGGATATCCAAAGAATGTAAGGATTTTCCAGAATTTTCACAAAATTAAAAAAAATTATAAGATATCGTAAAGGACTTTAAGAGATTTTAATGGATTTTAAAAGATTTCAAGAAATTTTCAGTGATTCTATGGAATTTAAAAGAATTTTAAGATATTTCCCAAGATTTCAAAAATATCAAGATTTTTTAAAGGATTTCAGGAGAATTTAAAGCGATATAAATAGATTTAAAGTTACCCAGTGGGCATAAATGCCTCAAGACGTTTATAGGACATCCTGAAAATGCCCTAAGTCAGGCCAAATAACGTTCTAAAAACATACAATGTTTCAAAGACGTTTTTAAGACGTTTTTGGAACATTGGACGTTTTTAGGAAGTTTTTTAGCCTGACTTAGGACGTTTTTTTGAACGTTCTAAAAACATCTTTTGAACTTTACGTCCTAAAAACGTTTTTAGGACGTTCTACAAACGTCTTTAAATTTCGTGTCCACTGGGTATTTAATTGATTACAGAAGTCAGGGTAGTTCCATGATTTTAAATTAACTTATTAATTTTTTCAAAGGATTTTATATGATATTGAAAATTATTAAAGGATTGTAAAAGAACTTCCATGTATTTAAGGATTTTCACAAGATTTGAAATGATTTTAGGAAATTTAAAGACATTTAAAGATATTTTACAAGATTTGAAACTAATCGAGATTTTATATGGTATTATAGGAAATTTAAAGTGATTTCATGTGATTTTAAAAAGTTTTTAAGGAATTCCAAAAAAAAAATCATAATACTTTCAGGACTTTCAATTATTTAAAAATGTTTGTAAATATTGTAAGGAATTTTTAATAAAGTTTAAAAATGTCACAAGATTTAAAAAGAATATGAAAAAATTTAAGAATTTTCAAGATTTTTAGAAAAATTTAAAGCTACATAAATGGATTTCAAGTTATTTTAAAGAATGTTTAAGAATTCAAAGGAGCTCCAAGATTTCACATTATTTTCCACATTTTATTATTTTTTTCAAAAGAATTAAAAATAATATTGAAAATTTTTTAAGTATTGTAAAAGAATATCCAAAAATTTGAGAATATTCACAAGATTTGAAATTATTTTAGGGAATTTAAAAGATATTTCAAAAGATTTTACAAAATGTCAAAGATATCAAGATTTCCTAAAGGATTTTAAGAGATTTTATGTGGTTCTATGTAATAGGAAGTTTAAAGCGATTGCGAGAGATTTCAAGTAATATTAACAAGTTTTTAAGGAATTCAGAAAAAAAATCATGATACTTTCAGGAATTTAACTTATTTAGAAATATTTGTAAATATTGTAAGGAATTCTTAATGATGTGAAAAAATGTCAGAGGATTTTATAAAAGAATATAAAAAAATTAAAGAAATTTCAGATTTTCCAAAACTTGGAAATTTCTAAAGATTTTAAGTGATTTTAAGGAATTTAAAAACATTCAAAAAAGTTTCAAAATTTTGAAGTAATTTGTCAATAAAAAATGTTTTATTATTCTTTAAAATTTGTTAAAGCTCTTGAAATTTACTGCGAATTTAGTAAAAATAAAAACTATTCTAATTTCTTTAAATCTCTTCCGTTGCCTGTTCTTGAACATTTTTTTAGTTTAAATTGGCAATCTTTCTTGTGTTGCTGATTAAGTGTTGTCATGATAGTGATTTTAATCTTAAATGTTCATTATTTATTAATATTGAGTACAAAGAATGCGTGATGCGCTTTTTTTCTATTACGATTATCAGTCATTTGCAGAGATTAAGTTCAAATTGAATTTTAAGTAATAATTTAATTCTATTTCAAGAGATTTCATGGAACTGATATAATTTTGCTAAAAAATTAAATGATACAATCGGATATTTAAACCAGCACAAAAAATTACACTCTAATCTTTATCATTTGAACTCAGCATAAAGCCATGCGGCCATTAAAACTTTCGGCAAGCCGATTATCGGACAACCCGTTTAAAATAAAAAAAATAAAAAAAAAAAAAAAAAAACAAATAAAAAATACGAAAGGGATGATTTATGGTTACCTCAAATCGTCGCGGAAATTGGATTAAAATTATACTCAATCGAGATTCCATAAGAATTCGACCATTCGTTAACGTCGTTCCACTTTTGCACGAGTTGCCCGCGCAATTATGTAGGTTGCTCGTACCAGTGCTGGAGAATCTTTTTCGTGCCAATAACCTCACATCATTGCGTGTGTCTTGGCTCACATCACAGCCTCTTCATTACATTCATGCTTATGCCTCAATATAACGCTCCTTACGCTTCATATAGTCATTTACTGAAAGGTATTTCCTTTTCTATAATCTGCGGATCTTCTCATCTCAGCATTTCTCATTTTACATTAAAAATCATGGAACAAATAAAGAATGTACGCAAGATTCCCATTATTTTCCATGCCAAAAATGCTGAAACGAAATTGAGGAAGTTTCGAAATCGTTTCCTGCCACTGAAGAAACTAATGGCGCATTCAATGATTATAAGGTTGTTCAATTACTTTTTTCGTCTCATATTCCACACTTTCTCAATTCTGAGATTAGAACGAATTCTGAATAATGCGAATCCAATGGTGCAATGGAATCAATTCCACGCTAAAAATATTACAAACTTTATAACTTTAAAACTTCGCAGAACATTCCATATTTATTTTGCTCCCGATATTTTCAATATCTGCTGCAGAAATCTACTGAAGTCACGGAGTGGAAATCGATTACATAAACAGCAATAATGTTTGCTGTTTCAGCAAAGAGAAATTCACAGAGAATTTTTATAGAGAGATATATGCTTCTAATATATATTTTACTAGTTATTCTTCTTGTTTGAAACTAACACAAATTACATGATGTCAATTGGTAACTGAACCATAAGAGTAATTAATTTATATCTTGGGGCTCGACTTCGAGTTTCTTATAATTTATTATCCATTTGCCTGCTAGCAATATCTACCGGCTTCACATGCATGGACCAGTTCCTTCTCATCTTCTTCTGACCATATATTTGGTATGCCCTATAATACTGAAATATGACCTTGGCCTCAGCGCCCTACCTGCTCAGGTAATCTAGCAGCTTAGAAAATCGTTACTTAGACACCTTTTTCACAAGAAACGATCACAGGTTCCACGATTTGTATAACTACCTGTGCCGAGATTATTTTGAGAACTTAAAACTCTAGTCTAGGACCTAGGGCAGGTTGAATACAATAAGAAAATATGCTACTCACCGTTTGGACAGGTGAAGACATTTGGGTTAGGGACCTGTAACAGAAAAAGATTCATGATAAACGGTTTCTCAAACTTTCTCATATTTTTGACCTTCTGACTCGAAAAATAAATAAAGCATCGCCATTGGGTCAAAGACCGTTGTATCCCCTTTAAAAAAATCTGCCTCTTTTGCGGGCACATTCTTCTCATCGCGCGCTTTGCTGCAGCAAGTTTGAGCAAATTTTGATTTAAAATTCATTGAACGAAAGTGGACAATAACTGAATCAAAAATACTAATTATATGGACAAGAATACAGACTCCACTGACTAAAATTTACAATGTTCTTTGGCCCGATCCTGTGTAGAAATTGTTGCAATTAGTCTTATTTAAAATAGGGTTCTGGTGAGGCCCTGCGGTCGGCATTTCCATTTTCGATAAAAATGGTATGATACGGTAGTAATATCTCATTAATACCAATTTGTTGATAATGACACAGGACATTGAAGAGTTTTTCAGGTTGAAATCAAACATCGGGTAAAAATAGGGGAATCCCAACATTTTTCACACTTAATTATTTATGAAAATATAAGAGATAGTTAGACTTTATACATATTGAAAAATTTAATAATTTGTATATTGTTGACAAAGGCTCAAAAATGTATTTCTAGGAACTTTAAACAGGATTTCATGAAAATTATTATCAAACAACATTTTATGAATATATTATTTTCATGATTTTTAGAAAATAAAGATTTAACGAGATCTAACAAATTTTAAAGAATACTAAAACCTTTTTTATTGACAAATTACAAAAAAAAATTGGAAACTCTTTTGAATGCTTTGAAATTTCTTAAAATCACTGGAAATATTTAGTAATCCTGTGATATTTTTGAACTTCATTAAAAATCCCTTTTATAAATATTTTTATATAATTGAAAGCTCTGAAAGTATTATTAAATTAATTATGAAATGAAAAATTCTTGACATCTTTGAAATTTTGTAAAATTTTTAAATTAAATATTTTGAAAAATTCTTCGGCATGTTTTCAGATATGGGTGGTGTCAAGATATCCTACAAATTTCATCAAATTATCTACAACTGTCTTTAAGTTAATAGGGCGACAACAAATGGAGACATTCATACACACACACACACATCCACACACATACATCCGGACAATTGATTAGAATGTTGTATTAGACATTTATCACGTGAGGAAAGTTTAATTAGACGATTTTAAAAATATTATAAAATGTATCGAAAACAAAGCTTCCCCTATGAGGATGCAAAAATAGAAAATTACAATCAGAAATCCAATCCATTTCTAATCTATTTTAAAATCCATTAATTTTTTGTTTAATTTCAAGAAATGTTTTTAAAAACTTTAAAGATTTAAAATAGTTTAATAATAAAATATTGTGAATAATGATTGCGCAGAATAGTTTGTTAAACCTGGTGGGATATTGACTAGTTTTTCCTAGATGGGGTATTTGCTAGGGAATTTTTTGGTTCAACTGACAAGGCCCTGGTTAGATTTCCTTAAGTAGGGCAATAGCCTGCCAAAGCGTTTCAAGCCTTGTGTGAGTCTTGCCATTTAGTCTGGTTAGGGCCACATTAGAAGTAGGAACTACTAACCAAGACCCTATTAGAACCCCATTAAAAATTTTGCACGGGATGATTCAAGTTGCTGAAAACCTGAAGGATATTCTCAATTAATGTTTCTACTCTCTCCTAAATTATGCTATTGTTTCTCTAGTCATTAGATCAACTGTCACTAGACTCGAGAAAGTGAAGAATGTCATGAAGTACCGCATTTGTTCGCAGCTGGAATGAAATCCTTTCTTTTGCACCAAAAGAGGAGCAACACTAGACTTATCCATTTTCAATGGCACATTAGGCCGATGAATTCAGTGACATAACGGTTGTCGCATTCCTCGAGAGTTAGTGCGAGTTTGTATCGTTTTGTGCGAGGGAATTTATGATTGTGATAACGATTGCAGGAGCCGATGGGAATTGTTACGGAAGATATTCCCTAGCCTCACCTCGTATCTATAGTAGTTCGAAAGTTCAAGTGCAACGCACCTTCAGATTCACATGGAAGCTATTGCTTGGCATTCGTATTGAATTGAAATGTATGTCATTAACGGAATGAGTTAATTGACTCGTGAATTACATTTGGAATTTCTTTCATTCTATCGAATCCTGATTTATTTCAAACAGATAACTGAAACATATCATTCTTGAAATAATTCGAATCTTTTTGAAATCGCTTCAATTCTCTGCTGGAAACACTTTAAAACTTCTTAAAATTCCTTAAAATCTTTTTAAACTCAAAATGAAAAAAAAGGTTGTTTTGGCTTGGCTTTGTGTATGCATGAACAATTTTACATGTATGTTTGTTAATCAGATCCAAAAAGGTCACATTCAATTGAACCCGAGTAATAAATTGCGGTCTCAATTGTGTTTCTTAATCGGAGCTCAATCGGTCAATCATTTCCGATCTGTCCTTAATATCTGTTTTTTTTTTTTTTAGAAAGGATTCCAACAATTGTAAACACACTATAACATATCATTTAAGAAACGTGCATATCTTTTAAAATCCGTACATTGAAATCGTCAAGACCAAATATAATGAACTCTATGGTATAAACTTCAAAGGCATAATGTTTTCCTCCTGTGTGTGTGTGTGTGTGTGTGTGATTCTTGCCATGAAGGCTGCATTTGTGTGTGCGTATGGGTGCGTGCAGAAACTCACTTTCACCGCACTTATGCCACATCTCGGGGAGCGAATAGTTAACTCTTTCAGAGATGGTATGTCGATTACCTCGCAATCTCTGAGACTGAGTTACCCAAGCCATGATTACCAACAATATTCTCCAGAAAAGACATTATATACATATACATACTGATTTATTTATTGGAAAATTTGTTTTATTTCAGGTGCGTTTACTCTCATAACGGTAGAAACATGATCACCGTAAAGTAGCTGTTATAGCTACGGAAACGATAAGATTTCAATGAAACTCGATTCGATTTTTATCAAAGACACAATGGATTCAGATATTTTCACACGTCGGAAAAGTGTAATTACTTTTTCAAAAGGATAAGTACTTTTCTCGACTTTTAATCATAGTAATTTGAAAGTGTTGAGACACACGATCTTAAAGCAATTAGCTAAAGTTGCTGACCGGACATTGTCTTTATGCTTGATCGATTTGGCTAATTATAGACATCGGAAATTCTATCAGACAAGTCTCAAGTAGAAATTCAAATAATTTCCAGTCGAATGACTCTTCATAAAGTTGTAAGACACTTTCTTTTGATAATAATATAATACTTTCGAGCGTATGAATTATTACAATTTAGCATAATTTTTAATAAGCATATTACTACTCTGATGTCCGAGAAAAGGGATAAAAATTCAGAACAGTTTTCTGCTCTATTAGATAAGAGGTAGCCGATCTCTATATGAAGCCATTTTACTGAATAAAGAAATTTTCCCATTTTCCATTCAAACAATGACGAAGTTATTAGAGTCTTATGGAAATTGCAAAAATTTTGATAGGGTACTGATAGGGTTCTGGTCAGTTTTCCTTACGTCTCATGTGGTCCTAACTAGGTTAACTGGCAGGGCTCACACAAGGCTTTATAACGCTTTGGCAGTTTATGGCCCTACTTAAAGAAAACTAGCCAGGGCCTTGTCAGATTCCCCAAAAAGGTCCTAGTAAATACCCCATCTAGGAAAAACTGGTCAATATCCAACCAGGATTAACAACTATTCAGCGGAATCATTATTCACAATATTTGATTATTAAACTATTTATTTTCTGACTTTAGTTTTCAGAAAATCAATTTAAATTTGGCTCAAAACATTTAAAAGGGGGTGAATAAAAAATTTCAATGGATTTAAACAATTTTTAAAGTTTTTAAAAACATTTCTTGAAATTCAAAAACAAATTTAACGGATTTTAAAATAGATTAGAAATGGATTGGATTTCTGATTATAATTTTCTATTTTTTATTGACCTTTTTGTCATATTGTCATCTATAGTACAATGGCACCCATCCGAGTATAAACCAAGCTAAGCGTTGTTCATCTTTAGTAATCGAACGAGAAACCAAACAATACCCAGTGTGCCAATAGACACAATATTTGCAATCATATTTTCTCCACAATAGTCATTCGAATCTCAATGTGCACAAACATAACATCAAATAAAAGAGGAAAAATGCAGGTCGATTTATAGGATTTTTTGAAAGATTATATCTGACTGGGGAAGAGAATAAACGAAACAGAATCTAAAGCGTGATTCTTAAATCTGAAATAATTTTATAATATATTATAAAAAAGTGGTATTAATTATAGAAAAACAATAAGTGATTTTAGGAATTTTTAAATTATATTAAAGAATTTTAAGGAATTGCGAAAAAAAAAAACATTCAAAAAAATATCAAACTTTTGAAGTAATTTGACTATAAAAAATATTTTAGTATTCTTAAAAATTGGTTGAACCTCTTGAATTTTCCTAAAATTACTAAAAACCCTTGTAATTTTTTAAATTCCTTTAAATCTCTATTTCTTAAAAATTGTGAAAATAATATTATCATAAAATGTAGTTTAATAATAATTTTCATGAAAACCTGTTTAAAGTTCGTAGAAATACATTTTTCCGTGTATGTCAACAATATACAAATTCTTTTATTTGCAAATATATAAATATAACGATCTTTTATTTTTGCAAAAATAATCAAGTGTGAAAAATGTTGGACTTTCCCTATATTTACCCAATGTTTGGTTTCGACGTAAAAAACTCTTCAATGCCCTGTTTATGTATCATCAGTAAATTAATAATATTAATTGTATCATTGACCCATAAATCCCCAATAACATCAAAATATTTTTATCGAAAATAGAAATGCCGACCAGAGCCTCATCAGAATCCTATTTCAAATATGGCCTAATTGCGGCAATTTCTGCACGGGTTCTATTGCATTTCAACGGGTATTATGAGATTTCATTGGCTTGTCAAAAATTTGAAGGTATTTAACGATTTTTAATGGAATTTTGAGTAATTTCAAGAAATTTTAAAGAGATACAAATTCAGAACAGTTTTCTGCTCTGTTAGACAAGAGGTATTTCAATCTCGATATGAATAAGCCATTTTTCTGAATAAAGGAATTTTCGCACTTTCCATTTGTGCAATGACGAAGGTGCGGTTTGCGGTTGTTTCACGTGGCGTGGATGCCGATTATACCTACGAGGTGACATGCTTATGTGGGTTTTCCTCGCAATGAAGCTACACGCGACAATATTCATGTTGTGTTCCAGGTTTACTTATAGTAAGATTGCAGTCGCAATAAAAAGGTTATTGAAACTCGTCTCTTGTACAACGATCTTCGCACAGCTGTGCATAAGTTAAAAGTATTTACAACGGCATGTAGGATATGCTCACCTGAGACTCCGTTAGTTGAAGATGGCACAAGAGGACGGCGACCCAAAGGACCGCTAACTCCCTTATCAACATGTTTCTGAAAAGAGATGAAAGGAAAGTTAGTGGAAAATACTGAAAAACTCTCTTTACGAAAAAAAAAAAAAAAACAAAAAAAAAACAAAACATCATTCATTTTTCCCATTACTTTCTTACGAAAGCTAATGACTTTACGTCTTTTGCGATTTCAAAAGTGAGTAGGAAGTGTTGTGTACATCTTCCCTAGATTAACATAAATGACTCATTAGACTCTATGTATAATTTAATAAGTATGAAAAGCACGTGTGCGAGAGGAGAAAACTACCAGCAAGTAGTCGCTAGACAGAAGGAACTCGTATAGTTATAAGCCATATGGCATTTTCTAGGGAGAGCAGATAATTTTATTGCCTTCATAAAACACACTACCTTTGAAAAATAACAGTATTTGCACTTTTGGGTGTGTTCACTTTTCGCGATGATATGTTCTTCACGATTATCATAGACTCGAAGAAAACTTGCCATGCTAAAGAGGGAAAAGTAACTGTAGCATAACGACTGTTTATAATACGTAAAAATGAAACGACTTTTGCGCAAATTAACTATTGTAGTTTGAGTTTCTAAAACGTAATCGCTTCTACCATGATTTTACTTGTTATCTTCTTTGGAAAATTTGAAGTAGGCTGAATAAGTTAATGATGTTTATGTAAATTTATTTGAAATATCTGGAAATCATTTAGGTAAATCTATAATAGATTCATAACTACATTAATTCTATAACTCAATACCAATTTCCATTTCTTCCTCTTTCACATGTTTCTTCCGTTTTTTATCCACAATTTCTTTTCTTCCAAAACGAGATGCCGCTGCGAACTACCTTTCCAAAAGCAGAATAATGAAACTTTCTACATGCAAGCATAATCATATTTTCCTTGCATTTATGTTTACGCATCTCTGAGATCCAGGAAGTCCATCACACTCTAGTTAATTTCATCGGATAATTTCTTTTTAATAACTTCAATAGTAAAATCAGTTTCTGCAGAAAACTAGAAACATTCGATTTGATACAATAATGTATGAGAATGTCGATAATTGCAAGTCGACAATGACTAACGGTATCTAAATGTTCATCTTCCTCATTCATTATGAACATATCTTTTGCACTCTTCAGATTCCACAATTTGCTTGAAGAAACTCTGCGGAATTTATGGTAAAACAGTAAAACAATTCTTGGGATCAAAGAAGTCTTCGTTTCCGCGTGTTTTCCAATTCGATGACTATTCCTTTGTATAGAAAAAAAGTTCCAACAAGTTGCGATTCTATTTTAAGAACGATGCTAATTGTAAGAAGAAATCTTTGACACAGAACGTGTAGATTAGTTTTACAGGTTCAATATGCTTTGAAAAAATGCTAGAACCATTAGTTCAGCTGATCTCTGCCTGAGAGACCGTTATTACAACATCCAAGATTCATTTCGAAACTAGGTTCGTGATTCGTTAGAGAAAAAAAATACAGTAGGAGCAATCACAATATGGTGAACGTGAAAAACATTTTCTGCTCGATGTAATGACAAAAACTGAAGAGAGGAGAACTCTGCATATCTTATGCTTGGAGCTGGTATGATATGTATAATATAATACTCAATTCTGAAAGAAGTCTCAAAGAATCGACTCTATTCGGTCGAAATTACTGTACAATTACTATAGGGATACAGTAACCAGTTATTATATGCCATGTCGGTTATCTTGTGAGCAATAGCACGAACCCTGCAGCAGTCATTTCAACTACCTCTTCTTCTTGAAGGAAGTACCCTTTCAAGGAGGAATTCAATCAACCAACCATGTCCTTAATAAGAGATTCCACGTTATGTTAAGATTCATAACATTGTTTTCCTATCTTTCGTTGTAGAAACCAAAAATTCATTGGCGAAAAGATGTCTGTCTACTTCAAAAGATTTAATAGAATTACTAGGATGCTTAGAGGATTTAAAAATATTTTTAAATATGATTTCAAAAGAATTAAAAGGATATAGTTTACAATGATTAAACTTCGTTAAAATTTCGTAAAACACACAAAAATTTCTTGAAATCCAAGTGTTAAAACGTAAAAAGCACTACAAATTCTTAACATTGAAACTCTCTTAAAATTCTTATAAATTTTATAAAATTCCATGAAATCCTTGAAAATTTTACAAAATCTTTTAAAAATTATAGAAATCAATAAAATTACCTGACAACTTTAAAATCCTTTAAACCCCATAAAATATTTTGAAAATTATTAAAATCTCTCGACTTCTTTTAAAATTCCTGAAACTTATAGTACTACATTTAGAATTGCTTAAAATCCCTTAAAGTTCTCTGAAACCCTTTGAAATCTCTTCAAATTCCTCAAAACTTGGTAAGATTTAAAATCCCTTAAATTTTCTCTTAAAACACTCAGAAACCTTTTCAAATAATTTAAATTTTCACGAAAACCTTCAAAATACCTTAAAATTCGTTAAGATTTCTTAAAACTCCCAAAAACCTCTTGAAATCCAAGTTAAAATTCGCAAAAATGTTTAAAAATTCATAAAAACCTCTTGTAATTTCATGACATTTAAAATTTCTTAAAATCCTCAGAAATCTTATCAAATTCCATGAAATCCTTAAAAATTCGACAAGACCTTTTAAAAAAAATCTAATAAAATCCTCTAAAATTTTTCTACAACATTCGAAATCCTTTTGAAACCCCTCAATAAAATTACCTTAAAATTCCCAGAAACTTCTTAAAATTCTTAAAATGCTGCGATAACAGTTAAAGTCTCTTTACGTCCTTTAAAATTCATGAAAATTATTCGAAATCTCGTTACATTTCATGAAGTCCTGCAAATTCCATCTATAAAATCTTTTATAAATCAGAAAATTTCTTAAAATTATTAAAATCTCTTGACTACTTTTAAAATTCCTTCTTTTAAAATTAACAAATTCTTTTAATTCGATTTAAAATCCCTTAAAATCTCTTAAAACACCTAGAAATCTTTTGAATTCACTTAAAATTTCACGTAAACCTTCGAAATCGCTTAAAATTCGTTGGAATCTCTTAAAGTTCTTAGAAACCTCTTAATATTCCTCAAAATTTCAAAAAATTTTAAACTCTTAAAATTCCTCAGCTTTAAAATTCTCTCGAAATTTCAAGGATTACGTTAAAATTCCGCGAAATATTCTGAAATTACAATTTAAAATTCTACCAAGTCTTTTTAAAATCCTGAAAAATCTTTAGAACTTCGTAAAAATTGATTGAAAATTATTAAAATTCATTAAATTGTGAATAAAAAATGGATTGAAAATGTGAAAGAAGAAGAAATGGAAATTTTTGTTATAGATTAATATTAATATTAATATCAATATTACGAATCTATTTCGGATTTACCTATAATTTTCTTGAATGACTATTTTATCTCTAAAATCAAACAATGAAAAATCCAACGCTGAAAAGTTCTCAGGCTTTGGATTATAAACATAATGTTTATAGTATGTGTTACCTGAAGTGAATGCTCTGACTTCTAACTAGGATTATTTCTAATTATGTCACCCATTGTTTTGTCGCGAGCTTTTATTCAGGAATGAATCTCGCATTAGAAACACAAATGCCTCGGTTGCTTAAGTCTACTGGGTAAGGATAATTTGCTCAAATTAACAAAAGTGTAGTTTTCCTTTTGTCATTAAGAGAAGTACGTTCTTAGGGTAAGAATGGGTTTTGTGTAGAAGATATTGTCATCTAATGGAATAAGTCTCTAAAAGGTAAAGATGATGATCAAATTTAAGAACTTAAAAGAGACCTTTGACCCACAGAAGCGATAAAATCTACAACCCTCCACATATGGGGCGATCTTATTCTTGCATTGTGCTACATCCTCCAGCAAAATGAATGTCGCACCGGAAACCACGGGATCATGAAACCACGGCATATCATGAATGCGAAACTCGGGTAGGAATCTCTTCAACTACTCCCACACAGGGTGCAATGCACAAGCCGCCCATGTCTGCTGCAACATCTGTGCTGTAACTAATTGTCATACATGTAGAATTCTGGATGATGCAATGACAAATGAGACTTTGTAGGCGCGCTCTTCGTGGGAAGATGGAGGTTAATTGTAAACTCCTGAAGTATGAAAACACCCAGTATATAACGAACGAAAGTTTTGCGCATCATGTAGAATCTAGTCTTCCCGTTAGTCTCGTTTATGCAACTCTATTGTCTCGTCCATCTTATAAGCTTCTGCGGTAACTGGAGCAATTCACGTGAGATACAATGCTATGCGCGATTAATGCATTGCATGATTACAGAAGAAGGTTTTTTACTGATCCGTAAAAACTTAAATGATCATCGAAAAACAGGTAAACTCACAATTCCGACCGGTAGTGTATCGTTAAATATATTTTTATTAAAAAAATATCATCAGAAGAACCTATATATTTCAGTGACTTAGTGGGGGTACATGGAGTGATTTGAGATGAGAGTTATTCGTGCGGAGAGAAGATCCGTTAGGCGTAATTCAGTAAGAATGTTGGACTTTGGCCACCCGCCGCAAGAATTACAATTACAGGTAATTGCTCTTACCAGGACATAGGACAGAACCTTCCTACATTGCTTTTCTGCGATAACGGTTCTCGTGACTGATTGGTTTTGTTATACATATATTGTGTTGCCTCCTCAATCTCATGCGATATGTATAACAAAATTGCACAAATGCAATACCGTACGCACATACCGTGTCTCGAGACTCACGAGCTTTAACGAGGAAACCACGGGTAAAGAAACAAGAAACAAGAAACGCAAAACAAGATTGCATCGAAGCGATACTTGGAATAAGACCAGGTTTTCGCAGTAGATGGACGTCCTAATCAAGAAATCACGAGAATTTTCATATCAAGTGTCCTAACATGTCTGACAATGAGATAAGAACATGACTTCCAGACTTTCATATTAAAAGCAGTTTTTATGGCAGGATTGTTTTTACAAGTGTTTTTCAAGACAAACCCAATAACACTTCTTGCTTTCTTGAGATCTTCCAACCGATAAACGCAGTCAGTGGAAACACTTCTCTCCATATTGAGTGTTGGAAAAGTGCAATTCATTAGTGTACTTGCAATATGCCTAATATGCAAAGAGGTGAAATTCGACATGACCATTCAATTTAAAACCCAATCTAAATAACAGTATTCTTAAATACGGTATTTTTTCTATAAAACTAAAGTTGCTTTTAAATTTAACGTTAATGCAACTACGATCTTAGAAAATTATGATAAACAGCAACTTCTTCTCACGTCTGTTACGCCTAGGTTTCATAAGATAGTACAATTTTGTAACATGGAATTAGGTTCCAGAATCAGCTTTCTCCGGTTGAATGCTGAATGACCGGCGACGCAATGCAAATTCAATGTTAAGATTAGCAGCCACTCATGTGTATCGATTACAGAAGTCGGCAACAAAAATATTAGACATACATGTAGATTTTCGTATAGCTGTCGACAGTTACAATTTTATAAATCATCGGTGAAAGAACGGAACATGACGAAGTATTTTTTTTTTGGAAGTATCTGATCTCTGGAGGTTTGGCTGCTGGCTGTAGGTCAGTAATAGAAAGTAGTATTTGGTCTCCGTACGAAACGGTGCGTGTAAAAAGTGAACAATAACTCCTTAGGGACTACACGGGACCTAGTCCGGCGTATCGAGGCGAAACCACCAAGTATTTGGTTTTTTGACACACCGCTGCGTATACGACTTTCCGTCTTCATCTACTCAAGTTTTCTTATGTGTAATTTGACTGTGATTAATGACTCAATATCATCATAGTACAATTACCTGAGACCATTAGACTTTTGTTAATGTTTAGGTAATGGAGATTGAACAATCATAAAGTGACCTATTTATCTGAATTTAGTTTTCAATCCTTGATTTGCTCCTTTATAATTTATAACCATTTTCTCACAGGATCTTCACATCCAGGCCTTGAGGCTTTCCACAGCATCCACTATCCAATCATCCGGACCGCAGGTTGTAAGCAATTTGTATATCCTTGGAACATTTACTTCTCAAAGCACCGCATTTGAAACTAAAATTAAATCAGCTTTAAGACCTGTGGCAATATACTAGCAATATAAATTAGTAAGAATTTGACTAATTGAATTAGTTAACAATTCATTTATTTTATCCTTGTTATAAATTTGATTAATGTTCTTTGGTTTGGACAACAGAATTGTTGTATTGTTATAGAAGCAAAGAAAATTTTTGGTTGTGCCAACCAAATTTATGTGGAACCAACAGATTTTGTTGGTTTAAATGAAATTTCTTGGTTCAAAAAAAGGTTTGTTGAAACAACCAAGATTTAGTTGGCACAACTAAACTATTTTTGTTGCTTCTATATCAATAAAAAGTTTTGTTATCTGAACCAAACAGTTTTCTCAGTGTAGCACTTGTATAAAGATTATAGAATAAAGCTTTCTGAATTATTAATGATCGGAATTTTATATCTTCATCTAGGCATGCCAAATGACTAAATGATTAATAAAGCCAACGCCTCGATTACAGCGGTCTTATCCATTTGTCCGATACATTTTACGGTTACCGCAGTAATTGCGACATGGCGGACAAGTATCCTATGAGCAAGAACCGTTACTCAATGCATCACATGAAAGGATGTGATTCAAGGATGTTACTCTAGTCCTATGAATGTCAGCCTCCGTTATTGAATCAGTTTTGCGGTAATATTAGTCTCTCAATCTGAATTGGTTAAATCTTACCTTATTATTGATAGTAGATAGTGGTACTCAATTTTTTAGTATCCTGGTTAGTTTAGTTTAAGTTTGTTTACACTTTGATCACCTATTTTCCATCATCTATTTTTATTTAAAAATAGCCTTTTGAGCTTCTTTAATGACAATATATTGTCAGTACCTATAGGTACTGTGTTGATTGAATTCATTGTGGTCGATTGAATTAGTAGATAAATAAGTTATTCTTATACTAATTCAGATCGAGAGAGAAAGAGAGAAAGGATGACCTGAAAGTTTCCTTCGAAACGAATAACTTATGGCCTGACAATTGTAAGCCCATAGTCATTTTAAAGATACCAACTGCGAGACTTTGTGTAGTTGATCAACGAATCACGATACGCAGTACCGTTCAGCATTGTACAGTCGTCGTTTCCGGCACCGTAAAAGGACTTTGGTGGACACTTCCGCTTGATCGAGGCCCATTCAATGACATCGCAAGATCTATAAAAGACGAACCTTAACTTCACAGTAATAGGCCCCTAACTCTTCCATTGATATCATTCTGTTATATGTAAATCAAAAGATAATTCTGAGAAGATGGTGCTGTTTATATATATATATATATATATATATATACTACCGATTACACTCTATCGTTTAAGTTAACAGCTATAAACATTTTGCTTAAAATGAGCTCAGGACGCAGTTACTTGTTCAATTTTTGAAGAAGACTAGCAATTATGATCTGCGCACGATTAATTTCTCGGTTTTGCACACCTTTTGCTGGTAGAAAAAATAATTTAGAATTTTTAATTCTTGCAATATCAAATTTCATAACTCTGTATCTAATTTCAGGAATCTCAGTAAGTATCATAAAATTCCTTAAAATGCATTTATTATCCTTGAAAATTTCGTGAAATTCCTTTAATTTTCGTAAATTCACTTGATATTCCTTAAAATTATACTCAAAGACCTCTGAAATCTGATTAATTCTCTTAAAATTTTTGAAAATCCACTGAAATTTTATAAAGTCTCTTGAATTCCTTAAAAGTCTTTATAATTACTAAATATCTAGTAAAATGTCGTAAAATACATTAAAATTATTTAAAATCCCATGAAATGTCATAAAATCTCTTAAAATTTCTGCCAATTCAATGAAATCTCGTCAAATCCCCTGAATTTAAAAGTCCTTAAAATTACTTAATCCTCCATGCAATATCTTAAAATGCCTTTAACATATTTCAAGAATCTGGTGAAATTCCTTTAAATTTCGTAAAAATCGCTTAATATTCCTTGATATTTTTTGCTGTTCCATAAAAGTCCTTAAAATTCCATAACCTATTGTTATAAACCTTAAAATTACTAAAAATTCTTTGAAATCTTATGAAATTCAATAGATATTCCTGGAAATTACTCAAACTTCCATGAAATCTGATCAAATCTCTTAAAATTTTTGAAAATCCACTGAAATTTTGTAAAATCTCTTCAATTCCTTAAAAGTCCTTAAAATTACTTAATACACCATACAATATCTTATATTTCAAAAATCTGGTTAAATTTCGCAAAATCAATATATATATTTCTTAAAATTACTTAGACTTACTCAAAATTCCGTTAAATTTGGTTAAATTCTTTAAAATTCTTGAAATTTCAATATAATTTCACCAAAATCCTTCGAAATTTCTGGAAATAAATGTCCTTAAAATGACTTAATTTTTAACAAAATATCTTAAAGTCGGTTAAAATTACTAAGAATCTCCCAAAATTCCATCAAATCCCATAAAATTAATGACTTAAAATCTCAATAAATTTCTTAAAACTCTTTTAAATTCCTTAACGTTTTTCAAGATCTGTGAAATTTCATTAAATCTCTTAAAATACTTTAAAATTCAATGAAATATCATAAAATGCCTAAAAATCTCTTATTGTTTAAAGTCTCTGAAGTTACTTAAAATTCCACAAAACTCATATTATTCTGATGGTAATTGATCTGTAAATATATGAATACATATTTGCTTCACTAATAATTTATTTTCCGTATAAAAATAATTATTTTTATCACTTTAAATGATTTTCTATCTTTATATAACCTTTTTATTAGTAATCGTTTTGTCAACGAAAATAGCCTGAAGATAGTTGTCAAATTCGATACATTCACAAAAATTGCGTAATTTCCAAAGAAACCAATCAGGTTTTCGACAACAATACGTTCGATATATTTTGGTAACATGTCTTTTTTAAGGTAGAATATTGCTGACAAATTTCAACCCTCAATGTTTTATGCAAAAAATTATTTTAAGGTTGTTATCGATTTATGTATTTTAAAGGATTGTTTGAAACCTTGAGAGTATTGTTTGTTGAATAGGTACAGTTTGGTACTGAACTCCATTCAAAATAAAACTTCAGGACCTGGTACGAATCTCAAGGACATCAACTTTCCTCCATTTACATGAACATAAAATTTATCAGGCATTCAATATCCATTCAAACTCGAGGCTCTTTGCGACTATTTTTATTAGACTTTTTTCCTTCGTTTTTGTATCAAATTCTGAGAAAGAAAGGAGAACCTCTTTTGAGGGATAACATGCGAAACGAATATTGTTGAACGGGAGTCTTAATAGTCCTTGAGATTGCAGGACGTTGAACAGAAAGTATAAATATATTCTTGCCGCTCCATCGGTATGGTATGCATACATTAGGTGTACGGTTAACTAGATGTGTGCGTGTACGTGCCACCAAGAATGGCAGCGTTGGACATTTAAGATTTTATAGTTTCTCTATTTACTAAGGTATGTCCAATAAAAATGTCTTTTTTTTAAAAAAAAAAAAAAAAGCAAAATGGAAAGTTCTTCCAAGTTCCTTGAAATATTTTGAAATCTACTCTTGAAGTTCATAGAAATTACAAGGGTGAAAATCATATATGAATTCTGTTTACATGCAATTTTAATTGCAATTAACTCAAATGAAAACAATAATTTCGAGCAACTGTTCCTATTAGTTATTTTTGGTCTTTTTTTATAGCTTAAAGTAGTTATTTAACGTTTGCCTTCATTTCATATAACAAATTGAAATATCCTGCAAAACTATTTTATTACAGTATAAACTCTTCTAATATATAACCAGGAAATTATGTCAATAGTTGACAGAACTTTATGGACACTACATACATAAACATAAATAAACACATACATAAATTGACACAGTTTCTTTGCACTTTGCATTGAATTTTATGTTTCTAAGAAGATCATAACATGTCACCCTTGTATTTGCTGCACTTAAAAAGTCAGATTTCTCTTTAGTTTCCTGACATCGCAAATTATTATAGCTAACGGATTTGTCCAATTAGGAATTAGTTTTCGTTTTGTTTCGACCCGACGCACTTTGCGAGTTAACCGTTCGATGACTAAGCAGACAAACTCGTTTTCCTTTACTACATTACACGGCATTTTCAAATCTTCATCAGCAGGAGAATATTTGCTTTTCTCGGCATGAACTACAGCCGCGCGCACTTTGATTATAGGCGTCAGTCTTCCACAGAATTTAACGGTGATTTTATCTTTAGTGAGGAATGACGAACGATTTGCACAGAAACCCGCTACTGAAGGGCTTATCAAGGTTACAAGTATAGCGGTTTTCATGTAAAAATTAATAAAGCCAGAAGGTCAGGAGAGGTAAATGAAATGATTCAACAAAACTTTTTGTTGCTACAGAAGTAACTTGGTTACTTCTATAAAATTTTGTTGGCACAACCAAACAATTTTTGTTGCTTCTATAGCAACAACAGTTTTTGGTTGTCCGAATCAAACAGTTTTCTCAATGTTGAAATGCATCAAGGACTTTGAGAGCAAGTTTGTTAACAATTTTCTGAAATGCAGCTTCGATGGTGTCCTCATTTTGAGTAGGTTTGGTTCAATTATAAATGTATGCATAAAATAAACATTCCGGTCATTCATGACCGGTTGCTTTTAATTAATACCGTTAATATGTGGAATAGATAGAAAACCGGTTAAATATTATCACGCTGGACACAAGGTTCAGAATCTTCTCAGGTTCTCATAATGTAGTTCCTACTTTTTATCCAGCTTGTACTTTTCAGGCTCTGTTGTGAGAACAGGAAAGTTTTCAGTTGAGAAGCCTAAGAACTCGGCCCTTTCTTTATACCTTCGAATGCTTTCAGCCGACAATCAACTTCGTTCCTCCCTTGAGCCTTTCAATCTAACATTCCGTCGCAGCAGGTTGAAGCCTCGCCCATTATTTTCGACAAAATGATGTCCGCTCAGTATAATTCAGGCTTCAAGGAGCTTGTGGCATCATCAGATTACTCTCGGCTTTAGAATTATAATCGAATTAAAATAATCTGCGGTTCTATTTTTCGTGGAAATCCAATTAAGAAAGAAATATAATGCGAAGATATAATTTGAGATCTGTGTACGGAGATATGTTGTAATTAATACATTAAATTAAGGTAAAGCTTCCTTCTCAGAGAGACTTATGTCGAGTTCAACTGTACCTTGGCCTAAATAAATATTGTTCTAAGTGCATCTTGCAAACTAGTACCGCGTAAATGTATAAATATGTCTCAGATTAGTATGAACTGATAATTACAGGCTTTGTTTAACCGTAACTGTTTACCAGTCATTGATCTGACATTCTCTCATACCTACGTATACCCGAGCGAGTCTTACATTAATGGATGCAATAATTAATGAAGACGACCGTTAACATATTTAGACTCGTTCATTACTGCATGGCGAAGGTAATTTCGATATTTTTCCAGCTGTAGAATTTTCAAAATTATCCTTTCTATCTTAAAAAAGACATATTACATATCGAACACATTGTTTTCGAAATCATGAATGGTTCCTTTCAAAATTGCGCAATTTTTGTGAATGTATGGAATTGAACAACTATCTTCAGACTATTTTCGTTGTCAAAACGATTACTAATCAAAAGGTTACATAAAGATAAAAAATAATTTAAAGTGATCAAAATAATTATTTTGATGTATAAAGTAAATTGTTAGTGAAGAAAAAAAATATTTCCAAATATATACCTAAGGTTAGTGAATATTATTTGAGAAATTAAATAGATTACTTATACATACATAGTAAATTTTCACGCATTTCTTTTATATCAGTTTTTAATATATTAATATTTAATATATATGTATTCGAATATTTATAGATCAGTTACCATCGGACTTATGAGATTTTATGGGATTATAAAGTAGTTTTAAGGGATTTGACTATATATTTTGTTGAATTTTAAGTAATTTGAGAGACTTTTAAAAGATTTTAGGCATTTTATAATATCTCATTGGATTTAAACTATTTTAAGAGATTCAATGAGATTTTAGAAATATTAAGTGGCTTCACGGTACTTTGAAGAAATTTATGAAATTTTAAAGGATTTCACGACATTGCATGAAATTTTAAATATTTCTCAGAGAGTTTACGATATTATATAGGGTATTTAGTTATTTTAACGAATTCAGCTACTTTAAGGTATTTTTTCAGTCATTTTAAGGACATTTATTTCCAGAAATTTTGAAGGATATGGTGAAATTATATTGAAATTTCAAGAATTTAACGAAATTGCAAGGAATTTTGAGTAATTTTAAGTAATTTTAAGAAATATAAATTGATTTTGCGAAATTTAAAGGAATTTCATAAGATTTCATAGGATCAAAGAATATCAAGGAGTATTAAATGAGTTTACGAAATTTAAAACAATATCACCAGATTTTGACACTTGTAAGATATTTTACGGAACTAAATTAACTTATTTTGAGGACTTTCAAGAAATTTCATGAGATTTCATGGAATTTTAAATAATTTTAATGTATTCTACGATATTTTATGAGATATTCAGTAATTTTAAGGGCTTTTAAGGAATTCAAGGGATTTTACAAAATTCCAGTGGATGTTAAAAGATTTTAACAGATTTAATCAAATTCGATATATCTTTGAGTTTAATTTTAAGGAATATCAAGTGAATTTATGAAAATTAAAGGAATATCACAAAATTTTGAGGGATAATAAAGAGGCATTTTAAAGAATTTTATGAAACTTACTGAGATTCCTGCAATTAGATAAAGAATTACAAAATTTTAGATTTCAAGAATTAAAAATTCTAAATTATTGTTACATTCTCATCAGAGAATGTATTTTTACTAGTAGAAGGTGAGCAAAAAAGGTGAGAAATTAATACCATAATTGCTAGTGTCATAAGAAAGAAGTTGTAATTATTTTAAGAATAAATTCTCGCAAACTTAATATTTTCTCTTTTGATATTCTCTTTTCACCTATTGGTTGGATTTGTATTCGCCGCCTGTACTCTACAGAATCCAGATCAGAGCTACCAACTGATTTTACGAAATTCTAAAACAATAGCGAATATAAGTGAAGTGTTACTCCTTTTTTTTTGCAGGTAGTTCATTGGTCTGTGGACGCATAAAATAAAACACAAGGAAAATTCATGCCCCTAAGTATGCGGGCGTGGCCATACTTGTTGCGTTTGCGGTTTCAGCTCGTCGACTTAAAAGCTAAAACACAACGACAGGGAACGCGCGGTAGTAAATCTAACTATGAAGATGTAAGACGAAGTAAAAGGAAAAGAGTGTGAAATACAGCTGCTGACCATGTGACCATTCATGGATGACTACAAGACATTATACAACTGCAATGCACAAGGTTTATAACGGTTAAACATTCCAAATGCAGAAAGTTTCATTAAATTCATTCTACTTTCGAGATAAAGCACTTTTGCGAACCACATGAAAGTCACTGGGTTACCTAAAAAAAGGTACACTGTAAAAAATCCTACGTAACTTTAAATTCTGCCTGTAACTATTTCTCTTTATAAATCACTGCAATTTTACGATTTTCTTGAGAAATTCAGTTCATCTATCAAAAAATTTCCCAAGAAAATGGTAAAATTACATTAAGAAAGGGAAATTTACACGATCAAACAAAATTGACATTAATTTGTATAATTCTACATTAATTCTAGGCGAACTTGCATGTTTTTTTTTTGTAAATTTTCCCTAAAAATTATTGATATATTTATTATCATAATATTAACTGTACCACGCGGGTTATTGGATAGGTATTATATATTCTGCTGATGATCACAATTCGGAAACCATCAACACTCGAGTCAGCACTTGAAAATATTCCATATTTAAAATATTAATATAAGAATTGTTTATATTTCATACTTAAAATACTTCTTTAAGTAAGAAAAAAACTTGATGACAAAATCATGAAATAGAAGTGAGCGAATATGTATAATGTGACAAGAAGTATAAGCGAGGTACAGTTATGTTTGAAAAAATCATTTTAATTAATGAATAATATATTCAGGAATCTTTTGTGAGTGTTTTCCGCTCAGGTTATCATGCGCTTTGAATATCTGACGAAATCTGCGATCGTGTCGCGGTGTTTAACGGCAAAAGGTAACGGGATGTCTTCGTAAAATTCGATCCAGTGTGACTGAGTCATCTACTAAAGTAGGTATCCCATACAAAACACGTACGTGTCTTTGTAGTGCAAGACTAATTGTAAAACCCTAAACTCGAAAGTGACTCTCTTAAAAAAGTGATGTTATACCAATATATCGAAAACATTGTTTTTCCTGCGTTTTTTACCTTTGTAATATATTAATATTTCATAATATATGTATTCGTATATTTACAGATTAGTTAATTAGAAATTTTATGAAATTTTAAAGGATTTTACAGAATTGCATAAAATTTTAAATAATTCTCAGAGATTTTACGATATTTTATAGGGTATTAAGTAATTTTAACGAATTAGGGGATTTCAACGAATTTACGAGATTTCATTGAATTTTCAGGTATTTCATAAGATTTTATAGGATTTTAAATAATTTTATGGGATTTGATGATATTTTAGGAGATTGTAAGCAATTTTAATCGACTTTAAGATATTTTATGAATTAAGTAAGATATTAAGTAATTTTAAACACATTTACTTCCAGAAATTTCAAAGGATAAGGTAAGATTATATGTGATTTTCACGAATTTCAAGGAATTTCATAAGATTTAATGGGATTTCAAGTAATTTTATGGGATTTGATGATATTGTTAGAGATTCTAAGTAATTTTCAGGACATTTATTTTCAGTAAAGAATTTTGTGAGAATATATTGGATTTTCAAGAATTTAAGGAAATTCCGTGGACTTTTGAATATTTTTAAGAAATATCAATTAATTTTGCAAAATTTCAAGAAATTTCATAGGATTTTGATTAATTTTAAGGATTATAGCGCTAGATTGTGGAATTTTATGGAATTTTATGGAACATCAAAGAATATCTAGGAATACGTACGATTTTACGTTTAAAGGAATTTCACCAGATTTTGAAGGATGTAAAGGCATTTTAAGATATTTTTTATGGGTGGCTTTAAATCATTTTAAAGACTTTAAAAGGATTCAAAGGATTTTACGTAATTTCATGGAATTTTAAATTCTTGTAAGATGTTTAACTTATTTTTCTGAGGACTTTAAAAGTATTTTACGAGGTTTCATTGGATTGGCAGGAATTTAAAAAGATTTCATGACAGTTCATGGGATTTTAAATGGTTATTTTAAGCGATTTTACGATATCTTATATTTTAGTAATTTTAAGGACTTTTAAGGAATTCAAGAGATTCTACGAAATTTCAGTGGCTCTTCAGGAATTTTATTTTTATAGATTTAATCAGATGTCATGGAACTTTGTGTAATTTTAAGAAATATCAAGAATTTGCGAAATTTAAAGGAATTTCACCAAATTTTGGAAGATAATAAACACATTTTAAGGAATTTTATAAAACTCATGAAGATTCCTGAAATTAGATAAAGAATTGCAAAATTTTATATTTATAGAATTAAAAATTCTAAATTCTTTTTTCTACTAGCAAAAGGTGTGCAAAAACGAGAAATAAATCGCACGCGAATCATAATTGCCAGTTGTATAAAATAGAAATTGCAGTTCCTCATTTGTTTAAGTTTGTCTAAGATATTAATGTTTTATTCGTTCCTATTTAAACAGTTAAAATCTTTTGTTTTCAGGTTTATGTGAAGCCCTGCTTTTCATTCTGGGTCACATTCTACTATAGATAGGACGTTGAACATTCTAAACATAAAGGAGGTTCGTTGTCTTGTGCTTATAGGATAGGCACGATATTCTTGCAAACATTTCTTTTTCTCCTCTCACTGATGTGTGTTGTATATAATGCTTTAATGCCAGTTCGATGTCTTAACCGACAACCGATTCAATTAAGAAGGTTTAGAACACACCCAAGGGCGTGGGATGCGTTATTATAATTTATAATTGCTTATAAAACTGCCAATTTCTTATTCATGAGTGACCCAGAATCACAAATGAATCACAACCGATTTGTAAATCAGAGATCACAATTGTTCCCTTTCTAAATTTTAAAAGACCTTAGATAGTGATCATAAATAAGAAAAAGAAGACTGCTTTAATAAATTCAAGGACTGCTTTCAGAAACCAAGTTCATAAAATAAGGTAAGAGATAGGCATCATATTTCTTCTATCTTATAACCAAGATATTTTTATCGCGACTATGTCATGTGTAGTGAATAAATAATCGCAGTACAAAGGGCCTCTAGAAATAATGACGTAGGTAGTAAACTATCCAGCAAATTGCGAATAAATAACTCATTTTTTAAAACCAGATTTCAGTAACTTTGCCTTCTTAGTGTAATTTGAGGCTTTTGAGTGACCTTGACATTTAATTCACACATTTTGCACCTACGCATGAATAAGAGGAACTTGTGTCACTTAATCCGGGAGAAAAACTAAGATTTCACGTGATCTTTACGTAATGAGTATCAAATATTGAAACTCGCCACAAAGTTGGTATACCAACTTCATATGGATAACGACTCGAGTTTCTTATAACTGCAATGTACCGTTTCTTGTCCTTATTGGCAAAAACGTGCAAATATCGAATTTTTATAATCAGGATTGTAAATCTACTGTTTTATCATCTCCAGAATTCGATTACGTAAACTCCTCAAGAATCCTAAGAGAAATCTCCAGATGGGATCATTTTGTCGCTTTAAAGATTGACCATTAAACCACAGAAGTTACGTTGGAAAGCGAGAAAGTATTTTCCTCCATTTTCTTTTTGTTTATAATAGCATACAATTTGTAACGAACGTTGCTTTGTGATGATTTTCTCTACTCTACTTCAAAATTGATGCAGTGGATAATGAGGAGTGAAGTTGAGATGAATAAATCTGTGACAGCGGCAGAATATGTTGCATACATATTCTTTTGTAGGATAATTAATGCATAGTGTAATTAATGTATGCATTTGTTTCCCTATCGGATTTTGATGATGATTTCAGGATAATTTGTTGACATGGATCTGTCATTGCAGATAAGCGTGTCCTTCAGAGCGTGTCAACCCTCGGGAAAAAGAGAAAGACAGAAACCAGAAGTAAATGAAATCGGATCAAGAATATCCGCATAAGCGCCTACATTTGTCTATTCGACTTCACACCGAGACCTACTCAACAGCCACGGCGCGCGGCGTTCAGATTCGCGATATAACATACATAACACACAGCAGCGGCTGCGTTCCTTGACCGGCTGCACACGCCTCGGAAATATCCTCCTTCGTGCAGGAGTTCGTTGCCTGCCATTTTTTCTGCTTTAGTGCATATCAAAGCACTAATTAGGACCTTCATGGAAAACTCATGCGCGGTTACTCCTCTTGAAACTTAAATCATGAGATGTTAAAAGAGCTAGAGATGTTGAAAAAGAATAAAATATCACTGGAGAAATTGATGAAACGCCGTTTCTTCTCAAGGCGCGATTGTGTTGCTCAATTCGAAAACTAATTTATGTAAGAACTCTCTACTTAATAAGAGTAAACATATGCTTACACCCATTCGATTTTATATCACAAAATAACCAATTCACAATCAATATCTATTTTTTATAGCAGTCGCTCGCGCATACTTTTTTTTTCCATTCTTCAGCGGAATCCTTTTCCGTATACGTGCAACACGCGAAGAAATGGAGGTTCAGTAAACGTATAATGCGTGTATTTATTCATTGGGACTTAAAATTTAACATTTCTGTTTATATTTTCATTTTCTGTTCTAAATTTATTCACTTACGTTCTTTTTTTTTTTGTATTTTATATCCTTAGTTCACCTACGTCCTAGAGGTAGTCCGTGTTCTGGAGAACATGCGGCTCTTCACTTGGTGAACAGGATAAAGTCGAAGGACGATCGCTAAGAAGTGATCTTCTTGTAATCACTGCACTCCGCGGTGATAATTCTTTTTTATCACTAATGAAGTATAATGAGGGTCACACTAACGATTTTTCGAAAGAGAAAACGTTTTCACGTCCATCAAAAAAAAAAAAAATATAGCGAGCTTCAACGACCAAGGGTCACGGAGCTCTTTCCCTCCGGCCCACCGATTCGAGACTGAGGGACCGGTACTCTCTCGGGCCCGGCTTGGTGAACGGCTCTACCTGTTCGTGTTCAAGACGTCCTGTAGCCAGAGGATAAGCCCAGTACCGGACCCACCTGATTTCTCCACAGCGGGAGGATCTACCCTTAAAGTCAATTTGTAGAGGTTCTAAGGCATTTGAAGAAAAAAAAGATTGAGGATTTTCAACAGATTTTATATTTTTCAAGATATTTCTTAAATTTACTCAAAATTTCATCAAATCAGATTAAATCTCAGAGAATTCCTAAAAATCCACTGAAATTTCGTAAAATTCCTTGAATTTATTAAAAATCTTTAAAATATAATACTAAATATCTCATAAAATATTGTAAAATACATTAAGATTACTTACAATTCCATGAAATCCCTTGAATCCATTAAAAGTCTAAAATTGCTTAATACTCCATATTATCTTAAAATTCCTATAACATATTTCGAAAATCTGGTAAAATTCCTTTAAATTTCATAAAAATCACTTCACATTCATATTGATGTTCCATAAAATTTCTTAAAAGTCCACAACCTATCGTTATAACCCTTAAAATTACTTAAAATATCATCAAATCCAATAAAATTACTTAAAACACCATGAAATCTTATGATATCTCTTAAAATTCCTGACAATCCTCAAAATAAATTAATATTCCGTAAAATATCTTGAAGGTATTTAAAATTCCATGAAATACATTCTCACCAAATTCTTTACTGGAAATAAATGTCCTTAAAATTACTTAAAATCCTATTAAATCTTATGAAATCTCGTAAATGCCTTAAAATCCTTAATGTCATTAAAATAAATTAATATTCTATGAAAAATTCGTAAATCTCTGAAAAAAATTTAAATTTCATGCAATTTCGTAAAAGGCTTTTAAATTCCTTAACATTATTCAAAATTCCATGAAATCTCATAAAATATCTTAAAATACTTTAAAATCCAATAAAATTTCATAAAATTCCTAAAAATCTCTTAAAAGCCTCTCAAATTATTTAAAATTCCACAAAATATATAGTCAAATCCCTTAAAATTTCTTTATAATCCCATAATATCTCATAATTCTGATGGTAACTGATATTTAAATATACGAATATTTATAAATATATATATATATATATATTAAATATTAATATAAAAATATCTCTTTTTAAGATATAGGATAGGAATATAAACTTTTTAAAAACTTCCAGACGATTTTTTTTTGTTTTTTGTCTTAGAATGCCCGTAAGATGTTGGGGAGCAATAATTAATTTTAAAATCCCACATTCAAAGAACTTTTAATTAAAGTTGACTCAGGCAAACTTTGGCCTACGAAGAGGGGCTAAAGTTATACTTTTCGCTTCCAAGAGGCTAAAAAGTACTTTTTACTCTCTAGGGAATTCTGTCTTTTACTTTCGAAGAAGTAAAATGTATTTTTCAGTCCCTAGGGAGTGAAAAGTATAAATTTAATATCGTTTCATAGTAGGCATGTAAAAAGTACTTTTTAGTCCTGAGGGACTAAAAATACTTATCTCCAGTTCTTACAGAGAACATACTCTCTTTGTTGGAAGTAAAAAGATAGAAACGAATAGAAATTTTAGAGATTTTCTATCCCTCCCAAGTGTACACTTTGCATCCATGGATTGCAAAAGGAATAGAAAAATATTAGGAAAGAGATTATTGTACAGATAAAAATAAATTGGTATGGATAGGGAAGGATAAATTTAGATATATTTTTCCTTTCTATTTCAATCCTGAGTATTGAAAAAGATTCAAATAGATAGACTCTCTATCTTTTTACTCCCAACAGCGTTCGTAAAAAAAGTCCCTCTTTTACCCCTTTATCAAATACTGTTATTCTTCCTTCTCTTTCTAAATTATATCCTTCTCATAAAAAATTGTTGACTCTTTTTTTTAATACACTTTTTACAAAGGGTGCTGAGGAAGTTGATGTCGACCCTGGATTTGAACGAGTTTGCTGTAAGAGGCGAAGAGTCATGGAGGTAGACAAAGCATAAAGCTGAAGCAGTCTGCTAACTCGTACCAGGCGAGTCGATCCGACTTTGGTCGACTTCAAGTCGAGAGGAGGCCAGTTGGTAGGCTTGTCTTGTATCCACAGGTATTTTAGGTGTGCATTGAATGCCCTTCTGCCACGAGGAAAGGATCGTGGATCGATGCATCAAAGAACGAGCCACGAAGCATATGGTGTCGAAGACCGGTCGCGTTCTCCAACTCGTGCTTTTCCTTTTTTACACTTTTTCATTTTTACATGAAAAAGGAGAAGCGGAGAGTTGAAAACAAATTACCAGTTTCAAATTCACAACAAATCATTTTCTAGGCTTGAAGCTTCAGCTGATTTTAACTTCACTTTCAGCATCACCTGAATGAGGCACTGAAAATGGTTCATTTAAAAAATGCTAACATTTAAAAATGTTAATCCTATTTAACCCTTAGCTGACACACTTCACGAAAATAACATACCTGACACACTGGGGCATTTCGTACCCCTCTGGATAAAAAATTGTGTTGCAAAGCAACTACTAACTTTCTCGACTTAAAAAAAATTTGCTAGTAATTTTTAAGAGTTATTTTAAAAGACTCACTGGAAAAAGAATATTTAGTGTTGATAAAAGATGTTTATATGAAGTGGTAAAAATTGAATGGGGTCAAGAAACAAAAAATCCTGGGGTCAAATCGACCTCAGTGTGTCAACTAAGGGTTAAAATGGGGTTCTGACGAGGCCTTGGTTAAGATTTCTATTTTCAATAAAAATATTGTAATATAACTAGCAAAAAAATACGCGTGCTACGCGCACAATTATTTGTTTTACTTCTTACAACAATTTACTTCTCACAAGAATTCCAACAAGTTTCTGATGGGAATTTTAACGATTTTGAGAGTTTAAAAATATCTTAAGTAATTTTAAACGTTCTCATGGAATTTCCAGGAATTTTAAGAGAATTCAAGAGGTTTTAATGATTTTAAAAAGATTTTGGCATTTTTAAGGGTTTTATTAAATTTTATGAAATTTCTTATAATATGAAGGAATTTTACGAGATTCTTGTGATTTTCAAAATATTTTATGGGATTTAAAGAATTTAGAAATTTATAAGGGAATTTTATTGAGGAATTTCAAAAGTTTTTTTTATGATTTTTAATAGATTTTGTACAACGCCAAATTTCGAATAATTTTAAGGAATTTAAAGAGATAATTCTGATTTTTTAAAGATTTTCAGAAATTTTTAAGGATTTCATGGAATTTGATGAGATTTCTAATAATTTTAATGTATATTAAAGAATTTAAACGTATTTTAACTGATTTTATAAAATTTTAAGAGTTTTTGAATCTTGTCATAGAATTTCGACATTTCAAAAGGTTTTTGAGAGTTTAAAAATATTTTAAGGAATTTTAAACATTCTCATGAAATTTCCAGGAATTTTAAGAGAATTAAAGAGATTTTAATGATTTTTAAAAGATTTTGTACAATTCAAAATTTTGAATAATTTTAAGGAATTTAAAGAGATATTTCTGATTTTTAAAAGATTTTAGGAAATTTTTAAGGATTTCATGGAATTTGATGAGATTACAAATAATTTTAATGCATCTTAAAGAATTTAAAGATATTCTAACCGTTATTATAAAATTTTAGGAGATTTTCACAAATTTTAAGCAATCTCGAAGGTTTTCGTGTAAGATTTTTAAAAAGGTTTTTGAGATTTTGAGTTTTGTCGTAGAATTTCGAAATTTCAAAAGATTTTTGAGAATTTTAAAGGATTTTAAGATTTCTGAAAATTTTAAGGGTTTTTAAATGTTGCAATAGAATTCCCAAGAATTTTAGGACAATTAATAGATTTTACTGAATTTTAAAACACTTTATTGACATTTTTAAGGATTTTATCAATTTTTATGAGATTTCTAATAAGGGATATCAAGGATTTTTAAGGGATTTCTAATTTTTAAAAGGGTTTTTAAAGATTATTATAGAATTTTAAAGAATTTCAAGAAGATTCTGATGGATATTTTAAGAGGTTTTCTCGAATTTGAACAGATTTCAAGAAATTTCTATGACTTAATATATTTTATGGGATTTAAAAGATTTTTTTGTCCTCCTTTTTCTCTAATCCCATTTTTTCCCCTTTACCCCATAAATTTGTAAAATCCCCTTAAAACCCTAAAATCGAGAATTTTGAGCCAATTATCCCCTATTTTTTCACAAAATTTAGATTCATGTTTATAAGAATTATCACATAGTTTGAGGACTTTCAAGACATTAAAAAATCAGTTGCAAAAAGAAATCTGAATTAATTAGGTCTGCTATATATATATATATATATATATATATATATATATCAAGTAAAAAAAGGAAACTGTTATTATTAGAAAAGAGGTCGTTTTGGTGAATTAAATTTTTGTTAAATACCGATATGCGAAAATTATGTATCAAAAGTTTCTAGTATGTAATAAAATACAAATCATGATAAAAAATATTGTATTTATTAATATATTTTCAATCCGCTTACACTATAAAAAAATCTCCTTTCCTGCCTAAAATTGAACTATACTAAACCGCACTGACATCCCTATCAGTCGTATATCAGTGTTTCTTTAATTTACAATAAAATTCATTAAATTAAATGCAATAATACTCAAGATCCCATAAATTCATTGAAGCATAAGTAAAATCGAAAATCGATAATATCAGCATACCGAAGAAAGTCATGCGCAGATTATACAAATGAAATAAATACATAGTGAAAGAAATCGTATTATTGCAATGCATCACACATGGCAAAGAACGAAATCGAATTTTATCCAATTTCTACTGTCGCGAGCTTTCTCTGCAACAATAGATACTTATCATTTCCCGACTTTTATTTTTCATTCGTCATTTTTCTTTATATGGTTTTAATACAAACGATCTAGCGCGGTACACGATAGTTACGAATTGTTGAGTACGAAAGTGGCTTAAGTCAAGAAGTCCAACAAGTCAATTAGTGTTCTGTATTCTGTAAGGTGATTTCAAGAATGTATTCATGACATTTGTATGGGGAAAATGGGGTCACTTGTAGTGCTTGTTACTGGTCTCTAAAACTGTTTTGTTTGTTGACATAAATTGCGGAGATATACCACTTTTAAATATCTCTTTAACGGTGATTTTCTTTCTTTCAAGTCGTAAGTAGTTGAGAGATATAACTATATATAAATATAGAATTGTAATGAAATGAACAATTTTCAGATTTCCCTTCGCAAAATAATATTATATACCAAGTATCCCGTACAGAAATTTTGATGGGGTTCTGACAAGGTCCTGGTCAGTTATCCCTACTTCTGATTTGGCCCTGATCAGGTTAACTGGCAAGGTTCACATAAGGCTTTTAACTCTTTGGCAGAATAAAAAAACTAACCAAGGTCTTGTCAGTTTACCCAAAAAATTCCCTAGTAGGGGAGAGCAGGGCACAGAGGACCGGCGGAGTACAGGGGTTCGCTTCAATAAAATTGTATTTTGTGGTGCGATCTCTTCGTAATGGCCGTAATTACATTCTATAGTGACTATTTCAGTTTGTGTCAAGTCGACACGCATTTTGAATCAACGCTTTAGGAAAAAAAAAATAAAAAACGAAAATTCAAGGCATGCTTATAAGAAACTTTCATACATATAGCCTTTTCATTTGTTTATAAGTATTTTCATTGTTGAAATGTTTATTAAGTATATGTTAGTGTTCACTTAGCTTACTTTTAGTCGAAGTTTCGTTACTGAAATGTTCGATGTATTAAATGTAGGTTAGCATTGTTTATGAATTGACTACGGGGTAGAGTTCTTAGTCGGTTATATTACTTCGAGAACGGTAACGAGAATGAGAATATAACCGAGACTTAAATTCTCTACGAATTTATGAGAATTTATGATTTTAGAGATTTTTATGACAAGGGAGATAATTATTGATTAATTAACCGATAAAGTGTAGTAAACTGTTTTTTGTACTTCTATTACTTCTTAATGAGCTTTACACAAGTTGTAAATTAAAAAACTGTCACAAATGTAAGCAAAGCATAGGTTATGTTAGAGACTAACATAACGTATCAAGTGACGTTTATTATGAGATGAATTTTGTGGCTTTAGTTAACTAGTAAGCTGTTGTTTGCATATTTAACATTCCTAAATATGCCTTAGCTAATAAATAACTAAAATTTAACCATGTAAATAATGTAAACAATAACAATTTTTCTAAAAATCATAAATTCTTAAATTCTCTTAAATTCTTTTAAATTCTCATAAATTCTGTCATATTCTCGGTCATATAACCTGGATTTAAGTTCTCGAGAATTTAAGAACTCTACTGCGGGGGCGCAGAGGACCAGGTAATACTGGGGCACACAGGACTTATGCAAATTGCGACTATGAATTTTATATCCTCACTATTGATAATAGTATATTGTGATACAAGTGCGGAAAGTTTAACATTCCACGAGTGTTACAAATTTCACACGAGTGAATGTTCAACTTCCCGCACATGTCACACGCGATGTTTTTTGTAAAATAAATAATACTGCAGTAGACGAGGAAGACGAATATATAATATGTTTGAATTGTTCTTAAACATTGTATAAAAGTTCTTTAATTTTTTTCTTTATTTCTTTTTTTAATAATAAAAAACGTTTAATAGTAAAAACTTATATTTTATATATGAATTACATACGCGGGGCACAGAGAATCGGCAAAGTTCTCTGTGCCCCGCGAGCTGGGGCACATAGGTCCAAAAATTTTTTATCAAATTTTCCATTATATACGCGAATTAAAAATAATAATGTATTCTAGCAAAAGCGTTTATCGAAAGTAGATAGCTTTTGCAATATGTACACCAAATTTCAATTAAAAGTAAGTGTTATTTAAAATTACATCAACGAAAGAACGTTAAGCGGTCCTCTGTGCCCTGCTCTCCCCTAAATACCCCATTTAGGGTATTATATTATAAAATATTATAAAAAAAAATCCGAAGCTTGCGCCCTTCGGGACGCTTGCGAGCGTCGCGACGTTTGCACCTATTTGTTTTTAAATTACTACAAAATAGAATGGAATGCAAACGAAAGCTAATTTACTTAAGGTTCTATCGACCATAAGGAGCACATTCTCATCAGGGCACTCGCGCTTCGCGCTCGGTTTTGTTTAACAATATTTTTCATGATTAAAACGAAAACTATTCATCCTGTTGAAAAATGGTTCAAGGCGAACTTGTAAATCTTTTTAAGGCCAATAATTATGTTTCTTATCATTTTCTCTGTATCTCGCGTTATTTGGCTCAAAATTTGAATTTTATATTTTTTAAGAAAATTCAAAAAGTTATTATACCTATCCTACAGAGTGTTCAGAAAGAAACATTTTTCATCTTTAGATTTTTTTTTCATATCGTGCGTTGTTTGGCTTCTAATTCAAGTTTTATTTCATTTTTTTTGGATTTTCAAAATATTATAAGTCTTTCAATTTTTTTTTATCCAAAAAAGTCATTAAGAAAAATTGTTCGTCTTTTTGAGTACTACGAACATCCGTCATTAGAATTTTTAAATTTACAAAAAAAGTGGTTTCAAAAATTTTCAAAATGCTGCAGCTTTTTGAATATTTATCCAAAATGGCTGGCCAACGAACTTGACCTTCATTTTGGGACACTAAAAGAGTATACCAAAGGACAATCCAATCGGTCAATTCTTTCGAAAGTTATCGTGCTTACAAACTAAAATCTACAGACAGACAGACAGACACATTCGTAAAAACATGTTTTTCGGGTTCAGGGAGTCCCAAAACGTGGACATTTGATGAAAACTGGGAGGGTCAAATTTTACACAAATCTAATACATTCTCTCTGATGAGAATGTAATAATTATTATTTATATAGAACTAGAAAGTACGATTCGCGCGCGATTAATTTCTCGTTTTTCTTCACCTTTTGCTAGTAGAGAAAATAATTTAGAATTTTTAATTTTTGATATATAAAATTTTATAATTCTTTATCTAATTTCAGGAATCTCAATAAGTCTTATAAAATTCCTTAAAATCTCTTCATTATCCTTCAAAATTTCGTGGAATTCCTTTAATTCTCGTAAATTCACTTGATATTCCTTAATAAAATTATACTCAAAGACCCATGAAATCTCATTAAATCTCTTATAATTTCTTAAAATAATAATTTTCTAAAATAATTTTCTTAAAATTACTAAATATACCGTACAATATCGTAAAATCTCTTAAAATGCTTTTAACATATGTATTTTAAAAATTTGGTGAAATTCCTTTAAATTTCGTAAAAATCGCTTGATATTCCTTGATGTTCCATAAGATTCCTTAAAATTCAACAACCTATCGTTATACCCCTTAAAATTACTAAAAATTCTTTGAAATTTTATGAAATTTCTTTAAATTTCTCAAAATCAATTCATATTCCTTAAAATTACTTAAAATTACTCAAAATTCGTGAAATTTCGTTCAATTCTTTAATATTTTTGAAATTTCAATATAATTTTACCAAATCCTTAAAAATTTCCTGAAATAAATGTCCTTAAGATGACTTAATATATCATAAAATATCCTTCAAATTACTAAGAATCTCCCGAAATACCATAAAATTACTAAAAATCCCATGAAGTCTTATGAAATCCCTTGAATTTCCTGAAAATCCAATGAAATTTCGTAAATCCCTTGAAATTGTTTAAGTCGTTGTATTACAAATCATTCCAAATATTTTTAAAAAGATCTAAATTCTTATTTTGCTTCCTCATAGAGGAAACTTTTTAGTCGTTACATTTTCCAATATTTTTAAAATGATTTCATTAAACATTCCTCACTTGATAAATGTCTAATACAAAATTCTAATCAATTATCCGAATGTATGTGCGAATGCGACTATGTGTGTATGTGTGTATTTGTGTACTGTGTATGGATGGATGGATGTCGCTGTTTTTTGTCGCCACCTTAATTTAATACAGTTATAGAAAAATTGATTAAATTTCTCGCGCACATTGGCATCACCACTATCTCAAAACGTGCCAAAGAATTTTTCAACAATACCTTCTCAAATAATAAAAATTCAAAGTTTATGTAATAATAACAAGAATTCAAAGCTAATGTAAGAAAGTAAAAGGTTTTTGCATCGTATAAAATTAATAAAAATAAATCTAATATAAATAAGTTTTATTAAAAAATATGAATGATGAGGTCGAAAGATTCCTTGTTTCGAGAAACTAGAATTATATGAGCCATTCCATACAAAATTTACAATCAAAATTTTTTTTCGCGCGAAATATTTTTTTTTTGTATTTTTTGGTCGAAAATATTGTATACGTATTTTTTTATTTCGACATGATTTTATGACCCCCTGAACCCAAAAAACATATTTTTATCAATGTGTCTGTCTGTCTGTCTGTCTGTAGATTTTAGTTTGTGAGCACTACATCGAAAGAATTGACCGATTTGATTGGGGTCAAGTTCGTTAGCCAGCCATTTTAGATAAAAATTTAAAAATTTGGATAATTTTTAAAGCTAAAAAAAATTTTTTTTTTATTTACAAATTCTGTTTAATGATATTCATAATATTCAATTAGTCGAACAATTTATCATTATGACTTTTTTTTATACAACAAAAATTGTCAGATATATAACTTTTCAAAAATTCAAAGAAATAAAGATAATTAAAACTGATGTGCACTGATGAGAATGTGTTCCTTAAAATCGATAGAACCTTAAGTAATTTAGTTTTCTTCAAATGAAAATAAAGTAATTTAAGTAAAATTATATATCGGAGATGAAGATTGGTAAGCGAGTGCAAGCGCGCAAAGTGTGATGAGAATGTGCTCATAAGGCACCCCTAGTTTTTAATAGTTTTAAATTGAAATACTTATAATATTTTGAAAATACAAAAAAAAATGAAATAAAACTTGAATTAGAAGCCAAACAACGCACGATATGAAAAAATGTCTAAAGATGAAAAATGTTTCTTTTTGAACACTCTATAGGATAGGTATAATAACTTTTTGAATTTCATTAAAAAATCTAAAATTCAAATTTTGAGCCAAATAACGCGAGATACAGAGAAAATGATAAGAAACACAATTATTGGCCTTAAAAAGATTTACAAGTTCCCCTTGAACCATTTTTCAACAGGATGAGTAGTTTTCGTTTTAATCATGAAAAATATTGTTAAACATAACCGAGCGCGAGTGCCCTGATGAGAATGTGCTCCTTAAGGTCGATAGAACCTTAAGTAAATTAGCTTTCGTTTGCAGATTTTTTTAATTCAGAACCAACTTCTTCATAAAATGGTGAGAATAGATTCTTTATTTTTTTATTTATTCAATTTTTATGTTAATTCAAACAGCGAAGAAAATGTCGATTTGTAAAATTTTATTTCTTATCTTCTAGACAAAATTTTTGTTATAGTTCTCGTCCCTTGGATTTAATGCACAAGGGTATAGGAAAGTTAAAAAAATTTTAATTTGCACAGTTAATTGTTATAAACTAATTGTGTTAATAAATAATCGACGTTTGGGGTTATTCGTCTTCGAAGTAAATTTGTACCCTAAAATCGCTTGCTTTCATCGTTAGGATGACACGTGGAAATTAAAATTTATACTTAAATGTTATTTGTTTATTTTATAAACAATTAATGTAAACAAATTTACATTTTAGGTGTTTTTAAGCGAAAAGAAATCGTTTTTTCTTCTGTACTTGCTAAAATTATATTGCCAATGATGTTTTCTGAAAAAATTTTACCATTAATTAATATGTGCTTATTTTATAAACATATTATATGTATAAATAAATGCAGATTATAAACAAAAATAAATCGCGAAGCTGGCAGAGTTTTTAAGATAGGAATAATAAGTGATTTTTATAAATTTGTAAAAAATGTCAATAAAGTTCACGGGAGTTTCAAGATTTTTAAAGTATTTGAAGGGATTTCAAACGATATTAAAGGATTTAAAAAATATTTCAAATGAATTTAAGGAATTTAAGGAGATTTCAAGAAATTTCTAGTGATTTTAGGGAATTTAAAAGGATTTTAAGATATTTTCCAAGATTTTAAAGATATCAAGATTTCCTATAGCATTTCAGAAGAATTTAAAGCGATATAAATAGATTTCAAGTTATTTTAAAGAATGTTTAAAGAATTCAGGGTAGATTCAATATTTTAAATTTATGTGATTTTATAGGAAGTTTAAAGCGTTTTCGAGAGATTTCAAGTGTTTTGAAAAAGTTTAGTAACAATCAAAAGGATCATAATATTTTCAGTACTGTTAATTATTTAAAAATATTTTTAAATATTGTAAGGGATTTTTAATGAAGCTGAAAATGTCAAAGAATTTTAAAAGAAAATGAAAAAGTTAAAGAATTTTCAAGAAATTTTAGAGTTATTAAAACATGTCAAAGAATTTTTAAAGATTTCAAGTGATTTTAACGAATTACAAAACCTTCACAAAAGTTTCAAAATTTTGAAGTAATTTGGCAATAAAAAATGTTTTAGTATTCTTAAAAATTTGTTGAATTTTACTGAAATTACTAGACTTGTAATTTTTTTAAATTCCTTTAAATCTCTAGTTATTATAAATTATGAAGATAATATAATCAATATTAATTCGGAATTTTTGTGTATTCGTTATATTAAATAATAAAAAAATGTTCCAAATAGGCCCGTTCTCCCCTATTGTTGAGATAAGATTTAACCAATTCAGATTAAGTGAGTAGATTCTTATGAAAATAGAAAATTGTAATTTTCGAGCAGAACGGAAGGAATTGTTATAAAGTATTTTATTCCATGGGGGTTTTCTGGTTAGGTAAGCAGAATAAAGATGATGGTTCCGTTTTATTTATAAACCCTCGCGGAAGATTCGCTTCGCGTGCAACTGAAGTTGCCGGGTTGAACGCCTCGAAGTGCAACAGAGCTGATAATCACTATTAACGGAATGCACTTACACCTATTGTCACAATCCACAATCGAATGTCAATTGGTACCATTCTCTTAAAGCATTGTTAGTACAGTTTTTGGCATTTTAACATAAATTAAAAATATTTTAACGACATGTGAGTAATTTTGTCAATTATAAGTTAAAATTGCTTGTTTCTTATAAATATTTTGAAATTTACTTATAACACTTGAAATTTCTTGAAATCTCTTAAAATCCACTAAAATTTCTTAAGGTCCTTTACGATATCTTATAATTTTTAAATATTCTAAAAGTTCTGGAAAATCCTTTTAAATTCCCTAGAATCATTTAAAATTTCTCGAAATTTACTTAAATTCCTTAAAATCACTTGAATATTTTTCTAAAATCATTTAAAATTCTTTAATATCATTTTAAACCCCTTCAAATACATAAAAGAAATTTTAAATACAAATACAAAAAGAAATCCGCTGAATAGTTTTTGGTGTATTGATCAGTTTTTCCTAAGTTGGGTATTTTCTCGGGTATTTTTTGGGTAAACAGATAAGGCCCTGGCCAGTTTTCCTTAACTAGGACAATATTCTGCCAAAGCATTACAAGCCTTGTGTGGGCCTAGCCAGTTAACCTGATTAGAGCCACGTCAGAAGTAGGAAAATCTGACCAGGACCCTGTCAGAGCTCCATCAACATTTCTTCACTGGAAGTTCTTTTAAATAATTTTATTTATTTAAATCTTTTAAAAATGGTAAATTTCTTTAAAATGATACATTTTTAAGCCCTAATAAGAATAGTTTATCATTCGATAAAAAGGTTGAATGCCCTTTATTACATATAAATTGTTAACTCGTAAAGATCACTAATCGTCCATAGAACTTGGTCCACTCGCTGTGCATCATCTCGAAAAGAAATTATGGGATCCATAGGTCGTAAAAGTCCCATAAGACGAAAAGTCGGCAACCTAAAAGAACGCGGTAGTTATTGAGGAGGAATATTTATTTCAATTTTACTTTTTCTTAGGCTTTTCGAGATACTTTTAAATTCCAGAAATTTCTCAAGTATTTATCTTCAACCTGAACCTTCCACCAGTATTTTTAACCAGCATTGTAATTTTAATTAAAGCACGGATTATGGTATCATTAACTGATAATATTAAAGATGCGGAACATATGCGACTCTTGGATCATTTGAGTGTTTGTGAAAAAACTACTTAAATAAAGCGAATCTTTAAGGGATTTCAAAAGTTATTGAGATTTTTACGTTTTTTTGCAATATTTTCTGAAAAAATTGATAAAGTGGCTTTTGCCTGGACTCATTTTAAGCATAATTTTATTTTGATAGCTTTCTATTTACTGAAAAGAAAAAATTTAATCTTCCGTGTCCCTACTTAATTAAATTTAAGAATACTTAAAGAACGATCATCGACAAAACAACAATATATATAATAAATAAATTTACAATTATTCTGACCGGTTATGTATATGCTATATCTATACATATTTTAGACTTAAACAGAGTGATATTTCAACCACTCTAATTTCACTGATTATCGATAATGGCCTCCACTTTTTGCATGCCGTAATGGACTGAAATGTTGTATAAGTCGCAAGATCTCGCACTTTTCATTATGTCCTTTACGACCAAGTGCAGGTACATGAAATAAAAGTGATGCAAGCCCACTCCCATTCCTCAATTGCTTTCGCATGTTATTCTTACGAAACAGTGATTATAAAATACTTATGAATAAGAAGCTGGAAAAAATACAGTTCAAAATGGCTTTTTTATGATCTTGGAATAAGAGAACCATAAAATAATTCCAGCATGTTTTACTATGTAGAATCGACCTGAAAATGTGATCGACACCATAACTGATTATTTTCTTGAGGCGCTTACCAACTGTATCTAGAATCATCTGTTAGATGCTTTGATGAGGATTATAGAAGTTTTGGCAGAGCGACGACTCAGCCGGAAACCGTTTTAGTTCTCGTCTTAACGGACGCAGGTGTATTCACCTGTTAGGGTGAATATATAATAAATATACACAGAAAATGACTTGAGATATTTTCCAATTTTTAAAAATCTTATAAAAACTATAAAATTCCGAATTTTCAACGAAATTAACGATTCATCGTTCTTTTTAGGTAAGTTTTGAACATAAAGTGATGACAAGAAAGATTCTGGTCTCACTTCTATCTTATCACCAATTTTTATCTCTACTCAACAGTTTTAACCGTGCAAAAATTTTGATGGGGTTCTGACAGGGTCCTTGTCAGTTTTCCCTACTTCTAATGTGGCCATAATCTTGTTAACTGACAAGATACACACAAGGCTTGTAACGCTTTGGCAAAATATTGTCCTACATAAGGAAAACTGACCAGGGACTTGACAGACAGTTTACCTAAAAAATGTTCTTGTAAGTACCACACCTAGGAAAAACTGGTCAATACTCCAAAAACTATTTTCCGGATTCATTATTCACAATATATGATTATTAAACTAGTTAATTTCCTCAAAACAAAGTCCTATTATAAAAAAGAGATATTAATAATCTAGAAACACAGGGCCATGCGCAAGGGGAGGGGTTGAGTTTTAAACCTCCCCTATATACAAATTGAAATTAAAAATAAGATTTTATTTTACATCAAAGACGATCGTTTGAAAGAAATTTTTTTATTGTAACATATGAATTAATCATACAAATATTTCGACCCCCCCAACACGAATTCTTGCGCATGGCCCTGAAATAGTCGCTGAATGCGGACCGGGGTCCTGGGGAGCGACATTAGGTAATTTCAGATAAATTCTATGTTACACAAAAGTATTACTCAATCACTTACTGGTTTATTTTTACAAAAGCAATCTATACGCACACCTAGTGTTCGGAGGAAACGCGGAATTACAACCCTCGCATCAATCTACAATCGCGACATTTCTTTACCGATCCGATTATCACAATTCATACGAATTGAATCCCGATTAAGAAGCTCGGTAAAACCGATTATACACTCACACGATGCACTCCGACTCACTCACCCCACAAACCAATGCGATGGTAGGAAATACCTCGACCGATGACCTGATCCGATTCTGAGATCTTCTTTCCTGTGTCTGATGGTTGGTCCCACTCCTGGTATGATCGTCCTTGACAGTCCAAATACACGGGCGTCCCCGTAAGTCAAATTACTTAAGATGCAGCAATCCTCGAAGCTACCTCAGGGTAAGAATCCCTTTGATCTTTTATCTTCACCGGTGTACACTTATTCGAGCGCGGTCAAATCTTTCAACTGACACTCTGACCAGCCCTTGATTTTTCGCC